>CAKNYM010030400.1:28973-46760 GCA_932195095.1 Andricus curvator
CATCCGACAAACCGTACAAAACACGGACATGACCGGACACAATCCGGATTGATCACATCCGACAAACCGTACAAAATATGGACATGACCCGACACAATCCGGATCGATCGCGTCATTCACACCGTACAGAACACGGACTCAACCAGACACAATTCGGATTTATCGTTCGTTTCTCACAAGCGCTAAACATTTTCTTGGTTAGTATATAAGGACCGTTTCGACCGATATACTCAGCGTGCGATATTCTGCGTTAGTGAAGTGCGTTATATATGTAGTAGTGTTAAGTTAAGCTATAGAAATAGGTTTGTGTGCGTCAAATAAATGAAGAATGCATTTATAGTGTGTAAACTGCTTATATAACCTTGTTATATAACATTTAGGCGGTCCGTCAGACCGCATAATGAACGGACATGATCGGATACAATCCGGATTGATCGAATCTGTCAGACCGTACAACTTTCGGATTCTACCGGACAATATACAGATTTATTATTTTTTTTCGTTCTACTTTATCCGGAAAATTTTTAAATACACCGGGATAGAATCCGGATGACGTCCCGGACACAATCCGGATTTATAGCATCCGTCAGACCGTGCAAAATACGGGCTCAACCGGATCTAACCCGGACTGATCGAATCCATCAGACCGTACAACTTTCGGATTCTACCGGATGATATTCGGATTAATTTCCGTGCTCCTTCGACCCGACAAATTTCGGACACGACCGGATAGAATCCGGAGGACAAAAACCGGATCACGTCCCGGACAATTTCGGACAAATTTCCGAATCCGGAATTTGTCCGAAATCCGTCCGGAATTTTTAGCAGGGCTTCTATCGGATTACAAATATCACATAAAGTATTTCAGTACCCTTGTTTTTCGAAAAAGGTATCAGGACAAATTATTGTGTTAATTGGGTAAGTAATACTATATATATTTGCATATTTATACGATCTATTATTTTTGTAAAAGTAATACTAGTTGTCAGATTTTGAGGTTAGAAAGTTTATTTATCCCAGGATATTTATGGAGTATATTTTATTTTAATTCAAATGAAATTGAGTAGTTTATTAGTTGTCTTGAGTTTCAAGTGAAGCTTTTTTTTAACAATTTGCTATGCGATGTGAAAAAACTTTTTTCTTAGGTTTGTTGATTATGGCAGAAGCGACAGAACGCAGTCAAAAAGCTTGAAAAGGCAATTCGCATTGTTGTGTGGTGTTAGGAAATTTATAATTATAATTACAGATTTCCCTAATACTTCTCTTTATGTTACAATATATTTTTCATCTAATAAACACCTGTAATTTAACGTCGTATGGGAGAGAACTAACATACGTTTGTCTGAAAACGCTGCACTGAATTTTGCTTATTCCATTCACTTTCAACTCCTGCACCCTCACCACATGAATTACTGCTAAACTTTTTCCCTCATTGAATGTTTCAGGGTGAAAATCGATAGATTGAATTATAGCTTGAAATCCTGTTTTAATTAAAATATTCATCATCAATCCGCTTGTTGACGTTCGACCGGTAATTTTTAAGGTTATTTTCCCTCGTGAAAAGAAAGACCAACTTAAGACCACAGTAGAGGCAGGTATAGCTCTGTCTTAAAGTGGTCTTAAATTGATCTTTTCTGGTCCCCAGAAGACCACATTTTTGTTGATACAGACAGCTATTCTTATTTCAGAGAGAGAGAGAGAGAGAGAGAGATAGAGAGAGTGGTGTCTATTTAAATGCCCTAAAAATGATGCAGGTATAGGCTGAAGGGTACAGACCAGAAAAAGACCAAACGTTGTTTGAAACTGGTCTTAAAGTGGTATTATTAAATTGGTATTTCTTTTCACGAGGGTTCATAACCAACAACGAAACTAGAACGAGTTTAGCTGGAATGAAAAGACACATTTTTTACGAAATCTTTTTGCAAGAAAGTTTCCTATATTATTTTGCCTTGTTTTGAAAAATTTTATATACGTTTTCAAAGCAATCATTTATTCATTTATTATATTTATATACAATGCACACATGCTAACTTATGTAAATTTCCAATTTCTATCCATAAGGGATTTTAGGCTTTGGCTGCCGCGGGCGCTGCCTGTCATATCCGGTAAATATCAAGGTCATGTCCGTAACAAGCGTCTGGGGAAAAGGAGAATATTTGATTTAGCGCTGGGCATGCGCACTATGACCTTTCAGCAGTGACCTGCCGCAGCGGCAGACAGGCCTGGGGTGCGGTGAGTAACCTACAATTTCTTCCTGCCGTCGCCGGCCATTTTTAAAGGGCCACGTGCTCAGACTTATTCAATATTTTTTATTTTTTTTTATTCTTATCTTGTAAAATCGCAGATTCTGAGTTCTCAAACTTTCCGGAGGCATGGCCTCCTTAAATAGATCCTTGACGGGTGACGAGGACACTTCCTCGAATAAACCCCCTTACGCCCCTTACCCTTCTCTCACGCAGGATGTTGAATCTGGCGCGAAAGCCCTCATGTTCATGACGGGCAACGCTTCCAAAACCAGAGGCAGAAGCCTCGAAAGAATTAGCGATGCGAAATCGAACCTCAAACGTGCTAAAACGCGCTTAGAATCCCAAAATAAGTCGGAAAATTATACTCTCCCCAATGATGACGAATTTGATGACTTCTCCATGGAAACGACAGAGACAGCTGAAGACGACAAACGGGACCAGACAATGACAGCTGACGGCGGCAAGTCGTCTGATTTCACCTCTGACCCTTGACACTCTCAAAACAACTCGGTTCCACCCACGGGTTCTCAACCCATTACCCACTCCAACCCCGGTGCCCAAAGACCCACGAACTCGCTCCCTAAATTGCACAACCAGCTTCGCTACAGCGAATTCGAATCGGGCGAGTGCCCAATCATAATTCAACGCGAAATTAACTCACAAAACGCGAAAAAAGATCTTGCTGCCGATACGACCGGTCGCCTTTTGCAAAAGTACTTTCTCGGCCATATTAACGATGTTCGTAGCAGTGGCTTCGGGAAGCTCAAGGTCATGGCAAAGTCTGCCAAGTCAGCTAATATGCTGCTCGAAGAAATCCCGAAAAAAATCACCGGCTTAACAACCCTCATCCCAGCCAGTTTTGCAACTTGTCAGGGTGTCATTCGCGGCATATCTCATGAGATCTCCAGGGAAGAGATTATTCAGAACCTTCAGGTCTTAGGTCCACTCAGGGATAAAGTCACGGTTCTGGACGCTTTCCGTCTTAATAGAAAAATCAAAGACCTCGAAACTCAGGAAACCAAAGTTGAATCCTCCAAAAACTGTCCTCATCACATTCAAAGGAACCTGCCTTCCAGAGAGAGTTTCTCTCTTCTTGGCCTCTTTTCAGGTTGACTCCTACATCCCTCAACCAAGACTCTGTCTTAATTGCCTTCGGTTTGGGCACATCAGCAAACATTGCAAATCTAGCCAACGTTGTAAACGCTGTGGATCTTCGGATGTCCACACCGACTCCAATCCCTGCCCTAACGAGAAAAGTAAGCCCAAATGCGTTAATTGCAAAGGCGACCACATGCCAACATACAAAGGTTATCCGGAATTCATTTTCCAAAACGAGCTCCGTCTCTTCGCTACGAAGTACAACATGACGTTCAAGGAAGCTAAAGCTATCTTAAAATCAGGGAAGGGTGCCGATTACGCCATTTCCGCTCCCCCCACATTCTCTAACTCCACCCAACCATGGAATTTTTCCATGTTCCATGTTCTGCGAGACCCTGGATAGATCGACTCCGATTTCTAGGATCTGGCGGGTTGTCAAATGTTTTAAAATTGGTATACACAGCCTGCTAACGCCTCCTGTTCTGCAGACAGGAAGACGATTGAAAATTTGCATGCTTTAGCTGAGGAACTTTGCCCTCCAACTGCTTTTTTCGACTCTTTTCCCGATGGGTTTCCGAGAAACGATTTTCTGGAGGCTCCCTTCACGGGGTCTGAGCTCTCCATTACTTTATCCTCACTGAAAACCAAATCTTCTCCAGGTTTGGATAGAATCGACTATAACATCATCCAACGATTTCCGAAGGAAGTTAAATTAACTCTCCTCAACATCTTCAATGAAATCTACCAGTCTGGTTCCTTTCCTAAATCCTGGAATGAATTTCTCGTCCTATTCATTCCAAAATCAACCCCTGGAAAATTCCGTCCAATATCCTTGGCATCCTGCCTGTTTAAGGTAATGGAGAAACTTATCTTCAACAGACTCTCGTGGTATGTGGAGCACAATCATCTGCTATCGCCCCATCAATTAGGGTTCAGGAAGAGAAAATCCTGCGCTGACAATCTCGCTATTTTGTCAACAGAGATTCTCTCGGGTTTTGCAAATGGAGAGATCATTGCGGGCCTCTTCCTGGATTTGAAGGGAGCATTTCCCAGTGTTAATCCTCGGATTCTTATTGAGGACTTGAGGAAAATTGGTGTCCCCCGACAGATGGCTCATTTCATCTATAGATCTACATCGTGTAAAAATATCTACTTCCAGATCAATGGAGAATTGGTGGGTCCAAGGCTGAGCACAGTGGGCCTCCCCCAGGGAAGCATACTCAGTCCCATTAACTACTCTATCTACACCAGGAAAATATACACTGTTATCCCTAGGAATTGCTTAATAGTAGAATTTGCAGATGACATTGCCATCATCTGTCGTTCTGCGGATCCTATGGTTTATATACAATCTCTGCAGCAGTGCTTGAATGCACTCTCAGAGTTCCTGGATGGCAGGGGTCTTGAGGTCTGTCCTGAAAAAAACCAAATTGGTCCTTTTCAACAGACGCAACCTTGATACCGACAATCCTTGTTACACCCTTTCATTTAATGGCGTTATCATCCCGCCATCTTCATTAGCTAGATTTCTGGGTATTGTTCTCGATTATAGATTCACGTTCGAACAACACTTTCAATATCTCTGTGACAAGATACGTAAAATCTTGAAAATTCTCAAAGTTCTTAGAGGGACTTGGTGGGGCGCAGATCCTTGTATCCTCAGGACTGTCTATACATCCCTCATCAGAAGCTGTCTAGAATACGGATCTCATATTTTTAATTTTATTTCACATAAAAATTTCAGTGATTCAGAAAAAATTCGTAATCAAGCTATAAGAATAGCCCTAGGCTATAGAAATAGTACTCCCATAAATGTCTTGTTAGCAGAATTCTGTGAACCACCCTTCAAAAAACGCTTTTGCTTTTTGGCTAAGAAATATCTCATAAAAATTTTCTCGGACCTTCATCATCCTCTTCCAGATAAATTGTTGCAACTATCGCGAGACGCAAGGAGAAAGAGAAAGAACATGAAAAATCAATTTGTACTTTTGAATTCTTATGAAAATGTCCAATTATGTTGTCCCTTAAATGTCCCTTAAAATATCAGATTCGTAAATCAGACACATACCCTCACTACGAATTCCCGTACAAGGACCACCTGTTCTCTCCAAACATTGATCTTTCATTAGGCCGCTTAGTCCAGAACTGTCCAGATCCTGTAGGTCTCTTCAAGGACCTGGTCGATGGAAAGTTCCCTGACTATCTCCCATTCTTCACGGACGGTTCAAAGTCTATGGCTGAGTCCATCGCGGGCTTTGCCGTGGTGTGCCCAGAAGCCAACTTCAAACTCTCGTGGAAAAAATCTAGTTCCGCCTCTATTTTTTCAATAGAAGCTATTGCCATTTTCTATACTTTAGATTATATTATTAAGCACCGCTTCCCCAAATCAGTCATCTTTACAGATTCAGTAAGTGCCCTTCAAAGCATAGCTACCATTTGTCCTAGTTCAATCAACTCCTGTCTAATTTATATAATTAGAAACCGGCTAGCCATCCTAAACAAGCTCAAATGTACAGTCTCCTTGGTTTGGATACCCGGCCACAAGGGCATACCCGGCAACGAAGCCGCGGACCTGGCAGCCAAGACTGCATCCAGAGATGCAACTATCTTAAACATCTCCCTTCCTTTCTCTGATTTTTTCGGTTTAGCTCGTGAAACCCTAGATAAAAACTGTGAAAACTATTTTCTAAAAATAGGAGAAAACAAAGGTATCACGTACACTCAATATTATTATAAACCTAGTAGGAAACCCTGGTTCTGGTCATTTCAGGCTCGAAGGGAGTGGATTGTTACTCTCTGTCGCATGAGGAGCAACCACTACGCCTTGAATGCCAGTCTAGCTCGAAAAAATATTATTTCTTCTGGAAGCTGTTCATGTGACCCTGATATCGAAGAGGACTTAGACCATGTGCTTTGGGCCTGCCCCAGATTCAACGATCCCAGAACAAATCTTATCAGATCCCTAACAAAAATTTTCAAATGCCCTCCTCCATTCTGTAGCTATCAATTTCTAGTAAATCATACAATTAGGATGCTCACTCCAGTTTTCAAATTTTTGAAGGAAACTAACTTACAAATCTAAAAACCTCTCTCTTTGCCCCTATCTAAATTTCATTCATTTTAATAATAAAATAAAAATTTTAGTTATTATTTATTATCTTTTTATTATTATTATTTATAATAATAATAATTATTATTATTATATCTAATAATAACTATTATTTGCACGATAAAATAGATAACATTCAAAGCTTTTCAATTTTAGAATAATATTACATGTTCCATTTATGTTGATATGAACCAATATAATTTATTTTTCTTTATGGAAAATCCAATATTCCACTTGTTCAAGGACTTAACGAATTATCAGGAGAGAATGAATTTTAATCATTTGAAATTTATTCTCTCCTGATTGTTTTATTTTCTCTTTAATGTTCTTTTTGAACATTGCCGCCTGTTCCGCTTCAAGTCGGGAAACCGGGCTGACTGCTCCACCTCCTTAGAGAGAGAGCTGTCGAGCCCTGCTCGATATCTACATGTTTCAGATTACGTGGAGTTCACACTCCCCTCACCTGGTCATGGCAGGATATACAAGGCAACAGCCAGTATAAAGCCAATGTTAATAATAAGAAGAAGAAGCTTGCATTCGGGGGAGTCCGTAGAGACCACGGTCGAAAACGGATGTGTTTCTGTATAGTCTCAATTTATAGTGCGGTGTACTGATCCTTAGTAAAAGATATCGCGAGTGTACTTTTGAAAGTGTAATTAGCTTTCGTCGCTTTGCGCGCAGAGCTACAATTGTCCCCAGGTGTGGTTAATAAACCAGGCTTGGGGTCTGTGGTGAGCATCATACTACACTGGCCCAAATCGGCCATTTTCAAAGCACGAGCCACGTGCTCGAACTTTCGCGTGTTGCTTACCCGCTTTATCCCTTTAATTGTCATTCCTTCTTAAACATTGCTGAGGCATGGCCTCTAGCAATAAAAAACAGAGTGAAAGGGGGGAGGGCCTTTAGAGTCAACAAGTCCCCTGTTAGAATATCTTCGGAAGATGTAAAAAAAGGCGCGAACTCACCAATGTTCCTTAAGAACAAGGATGAAAATGATTTTCATATTGTAGAGTCTAAGAAGCGTAGGAGACAAAAGAAGAAAAAACAGCGAATCGGTAATAGCGAAACAGCCTCAAACGCTGATTCTGAGGAATCCGGAAATTCCGTCGAGTCCGAAAATCTAGCAGCCAATCTATCATTTTCAGACCCGGACAATAACGTGGAATTCATAAATCTATCCATTGACAGGTCACAATCCGACATGATTATCCCAGAGACACAGGTTTCTCTCTCTCCCTTGGGTAAATCGATAGTGGAATCAAGCCAGCCTGACAATCACAATCCTAACAAGACTTCCCAATCCGCGGATAAAACCCAAACCCGCTCAAATTCACGACCCGCTTCCCACACCCAACATGCTCGACCTCTTCGTTACAGTGCTTTCGAAAAAGGAGAATGCCCTATTATAGTCCAACGTAACCCTAATTTTGAGCAGGCCAAAAAAGATCGTGCCGCTGACACGTGCGGTCATCTGCTTCAAAAACACTTCTTAGGCCTAATCAACGATGTCCGTAGCAGCGGCTTCAGCAAATTGAGAGTCATGGCAAAAACCCCGCAAGCAGCAAATTTCCTCCTGGAAGAAATCCCCAAAAAAATAGAAGGGCTTATTACTCTTGTTCCTTCTAGCTTTGTGACGTACCAGGGTGTAATCCGTGGCGCTTCACATGAAATCTCGGAATCTGAAATAATTAAGAATCTGGAGGTGCTTGCCCCTCTAAGAGGCAAGGCCAAGGTCATTGGAGCGCTTCCACTCAACCGAAAACCCATAGACCCTGCGACGCAGGAAACTAAAATAATCCCTTCCAAATCGGTTTTGATTACTTTTAAAGGCACGTCCCTTCCAGAAAGGCCATGCAGGCCCCCTCGGGTGGGCATTCCCACCAATCATCACGAAGAGGATCCAACTCATCGTACTCACATCTCCACAACAATGGCAGAATTCCCAGCCTTTTTCGAAACGGTTTTGCTCTGCACAAACAAAATGGTACTGGTCCTGTAAGCCACTCATCCTCCACTCCCCCACTTCTCCCTCTCCCCTCATCCATACGCTGCCACCAACACCTTTAACTCCCCCCCCCCCCCGCCCCCTACTGACCCCGCTCATACCCCGGATTAAAACTCAACCAGATCACCAATCATTAGTGCAACCCTGTCTTCTCTGATGAACTTGGTGGAACTTTTAGTCTTGGGTCACCTCAAAACAGAGGAAAGTAAAAATATCCTAAATAAAGTATTGCACTGTGTGTACCTTCTTACTAAATCCTTACTCGCTATCGATGGCCCAGCTTAATAGATTGAGAATCGTTCAATGGAATTGCCGGGGAGCCTTGAATAAACAAGGCGACCTAACAAACATCCGTGACGAATTCGATATTCTACTTTTATCTGAAACCTTTTTTAAATCTACTTCAAATTTTAAAATCAAAGACTTCAATATCATCAGAGTAGACAGGCAATGTAATAACGGGGGTGGCTTGGCCATTGCCATAAGGCGGGGAATCACATTCTCCAAAGTCACTTCCGTCGTTAACATAGAAAGTAGTCTGGAGACTCTATCAATCTCAATCAGCACTTCCCTAGGCGAGCTTTTGATTGTTTCTCTATACAGACTGCCCGCCTCCGATAATTATATATCATCCGAGACGTGGACTAAATTATTTAATTCTATTCAAAATCTTAATTTTAGCTCATGGTTTATTGCTGGAGACTTTAACTGCCACAACGCATTATGAGGAAGCTCGCATAACTGCAGAAATGGTTTAGAACTATGCTCTGCCCTTGATAATACAAATCTTATTCCCCTTAACACAGGTGAACCCACCTATCGTACTAGACCAGACAGCCCCCCTTCAATAATTGACCTAACATTCGTGTCTCAGAATCTCTTTAACATCTCCTCATGGGGAGTTCGGAATGACTCTCTAGGAAGTGAGCACTTCCCAGTGGTATCAAGTGTAGGTATCTCTAACCCAATAGCTTCGTACGTTTCTCACAAATACAATCTTAAGTGTGTCGACTGGATCTCCTTTCCCAATAACCTCTTGGAATCCATTCAGGAGAAAAATGACACTTATAATTCCCCGGACATTGATTGTTTAGCCAAGTACAATGCTCTCGTCAAAAGTGTGGATGAAGCAGAAAAATTTAACTCACTCTAAAGCTAGAAAGAAAAAATGTATCCCTGCACCATGGTAGGATGGGGACTGCGACGCTGCAATTGAGGAAAGAAAGGCAGCCTTGGCGGCCTACAGAAGGCCTAGAAATGATGTTAACTACATTAATCTAAATAGAATAGAAGCGAAAACTAGGCGCACATTAAACGCGGTTCGTAGAAGCAACTTTAAGAAATTCTGTGAGACCCTAGATAGGACTGTAACGGTGTGTTTCGCTTGGAGGGGGTTAGCCCCCTCTTATTTATCCCTCCGGATGCTTCAGCCTAGTCAGGGTTGGTTTCAGGGATAAATAATGTAACATCGGTTTATTTTCTCAATTAAATATGTATGGGTTTATTCCCCTATAAAGTACAAATCTAGCTTAAATCTAAGTGTGGGTGTGACGGTGCGCGTGTCGAAGATGTGTGTGTATGTGTGAGTGTGTGTGTATATGCTATTGACATTCTTAAGTGTAAGTGTGGTGTGTCCGCGTTTACAAGTCTTTGGGTGCGCGTGTGGAGTGTGCGAGTCTCAGCCTAAATAAGAGAACGGATATTGGTCGCGGTGCGTGATATTAAAGTGAGCGCGAGAGAGAGATGGACAGAGCGGATGTTCAGCGTGCAAGCGTGTTCAGGCCGGTCCCTGTAAGCATTTTATAAGCGGTAAGTGGTCGGGTTCACGGGCCAAGCGCGTCATCGGCGAGCGAGGTGAGCGTCGTCCTCCTGTCCTCGTCTCCCTCGGGATTCGGTAGCGGTACGGTGCGGTGAGAGGGAGAGAGGGGAAGGTGGCGCTCTTGCGGCAGCGGGACGTGCGTGGTCACCAGGTGGTCTGTTCGGTCGGTCCGATTGATGTAAGGCGGCAGGAGATGACCCCAGGTTGGCCCAGGATAGGCTGAGTGTAATTCAGCGTACCCCTTTGCCCGATGGACGACCATAGTTGCTCCAGGTAGTCGTACATCGAGTGGGCCCACCAAGCGGGCGCAGGAACTCAGGTTAGTCCAGGTTAGGTTGGGTCTTAACCAGCGAACCCCTTAGCCCGACGTACGGCCATAGTTGCGCCAGGTGGTCGTATGTCGGGTGGACTTCACCGAGAGTTCCCGCGGGAGATGTCTAGGTTGTGAGGGGGGATTACGAGAGGAAGGGGGGTGTCACACAGGTTGCCCTGGTTGACGCCACACCTTGCCTAGCGAATCGTGGCCGTAGTTGCTCCAGGCGGTCACGATTCGCCTCGGCCTCTAGTCACAGTGCGGGTTCCCCAGGAGTCCGTCGGCTGTTGGTCCCAGTCGCTCTACCATAGGAGCTCCAGGTGGTAGAGAGACCAGTCAGCTCGTCGAGCGCAGGCACCTCGGTGTAGCCGGCTTGCCGCTCCCGGCGAACTGTGTCGTTCCGTGGCCGCGAGTCCTTTTAATGTCTCGCGGCTGATGGATTGGCGGGGCGCGAAAGCGCGCCGTCAATCCTCGCGAGAACGGGGATAGTCGGCCCTCGCCTCGCGACGCGTCGATCGATGACGCGCGTGTTCCTTCTCTATATATATGTATCTGAATATGTATGTAACGAGCAGAGGTACTGCTCGTTACAGGACAACACCGATCTCAAGAGTTTGGCGAGTCATCAAGTGTTTTAAGGACAAATACACTCAATCGGCAAACGCATCCTGTTCAGGGGATAGAGAGACAATTCATAAACTCCATGCTCTGGCGGAGGAGATGTTTACTTCAGTAAAAACTAAATCCTCTCTTGGATTAGACAAAATTAATAATAATATTTTACTTCAGCTTCCTGTCGAGGTCAAAACAACCCTTCTTGCAATTTATAATGAAATTTACCTATCTGGCATCTTCCCAGACTCTTGGAATAACTTTCTAATTTTGTTTGTCCCTAAATCATCGCCAGGAAAATTCCGTCCAATTTCTTTAGCTTCATGTTTGCTCAAATTGATGGAAAGGCTCATCTACAATTGACTCTCGTGGAACGTGGAGCATAATCACATCCTCTCCCCTACTCAATTCGGTTTTAGAAAGAGAAGATCCTGTGCTGATAACCTCGCTATTTCATCGTCCGAGATTTGTTCGGGTTTTGCAAATGGCGAAGTTGTTGCTGGCCTGTTTCTGGATCTGAAAGGTGCGTTCCCTAGTGTCATTCCCCATATTCTAACTGAAGATCTCAAAGAGATCGGTGTTCCCCGACAAATGGCTAGATTTATCTACAATGCTACCTCTTGCAAAAACGTCTACTACAAAATTAACGGTGAATTAGTGGGCCCTAGACGCAGTACAACTTTCTTGCAAAAAGATTTCGTGAAAAATTTGTCTTTTCGTTCTTTGAATATCAGCAAAAAACTACAACATCTATTTGAAACGCACTTCAAATATTTCAGTTTAAATTGTTCAGTCTTTGATATGTGATTTATTATTTCTCACTGTTATTTGTGCAATACATCTCAATAACTTCAATTACATACTAAGGTTGTCAAATGGAACAATCAAAATTGTAATGTACAAATTCCTAATTTGACACTCTGAAATAATAACGATTTAAGGCTTTCTATTTCAAATAGTCCAGTTCAAATTGTTCAGTTCTAATATGTCATTTATAATTCCTTATTTTCAACTAAATTAAAGTAAATTTCGCATAAAACTAAATTGTCCATCTTAAACTAAAAGGGTTGGAAATTGGAATATTTCAGATGTAAGCAACCTCTAACAGGATCCGAAATTGAATAAATGCGTTTATTTTTCCGGGTAATTTTAAATCAAGAATAGCTTATAAAGTTTCAATTGGAGGCGTACATTTTTTAACTACTGAGGCTTTTTGAATTGGAATTTGGATCGTCCTGCAAAGTTAAGTATTGCTAAATTTTCAATTATCGAACTACAGTTCAGCGGGATCCATTATAATAGGAATAGTTTCTAGTAAGGTATACAACATAATTTTAAGTTTATTTTTTTTAATTTATTTTTTTAGACTATGTATGACCTCTCCACGAATTACTTAACTCTTGAAGTATATCTTCGGCAGTGACCTATGAGCCTTAGCTTGTTTATTAATTGCGTATATTGATATATAGGGTAATGTTATCCCAGATATTTATATTGTTCTAGTCCGAAGTTAAGTTTCTGCACTTGCTTAGTCAAGTGTGTGTTAGGAATTATATACTCTACCTATTCTTTTTGTTATTTATGCTATTTTGCACATGATTTAAATTAATGTCTATTTAATAGCTAAATATATGCTCTGGATTCATTCCAATGTCTCTTAGAAGGCCTGGTAATTTTCAGGTCAACCTGTGAATCTTTTTAAGAGATCTTTTTAATATCGAAAGTTCACGGAACTTAGATTTAAAATGGATCTACCGGGTGTACTATACCTATCATTCTTAGTTCTTCTTTCTAGATTTAAGAATAGTCCCTTATAGACCATGTTAGACTAAGTTTAAGTTAATGTTACTTTGGGCTTCCTGCCCCTTTATGAATAGGTTACTGATCAGGTCTTGTCCTGTTCTTAACCAATAAGTATCTAGTTTGGGAATGTATTTGGCGGCTATTTATTTGACTTGATATGGAGTATAAGCGCAAACTCATCAAGTTTGCTAACTGGAACGCTCATAGTGTAGCAGGCAAGAGGGAGGAATTCGAGTCGCTGCTATTTCAGAATGACCTCGACGTACTCTGCATATCTGAGTCATGGTTGACGCGTGAGCTGACCTTTGAAATCAAGGGTTACATTACCCGTAGATGCGATCGAGTTATCGGTAGGCGAAGAGGATCGCTGATATTGATCAAGGACGTTTACTGTGTTGACAGTATTGAGCTGACAGGCCCTTGGATCGGAGACATGGAGGCTGTCGGTATAACCATTAACACGTCGCTTGGGAGGGTGGTCTTATTCTCTATTCACGTTTCTCCTGATGCGAGAATCACACAGGATTCCTGGCAGGGCTTTATCAACCACGTGTCTAATCGGGGCTCTCTGGTCATGTGTGGGGATTTGAACGCCCACTCCCCTATGTTGGGCTCTTCCAATTCGAACTTTCTGGGCAATCAGCTTTGCCCTGCTGTATTTGACAGTGGCTTGATTCCTCTCAATGACTCTGCGCCCACCTGTATATCGGCTCCGAGTCGGATGGCCAACAACCTTGATCTTGTCTTCTCCACAGCTGCTCTTGCATCGATCTCCACAGTCAGGATTGACGACAATAGTTACCACTCGGATCATTTGCTGGTCTTTGGAAGGCTGGATGCCTCTCCATCTCTCTGTCGCTCCTCTTCCAACAGATTTAACATTAAATTGTTGGACTGGGTCCTGTTTGATGAGAAAATGGAGAGTCTAATCCCGGCCTTCAGTTCAGAACTGGCAGGGGGAGTCATACCTGCAAACATTTATGATAAATTCATAAAGGAGGTTTTTGACTCCCTAGAGGCGAGTGGTGCCTATAGAGCTGATTTGCTGGGTGGGGTAAGGTCTAGACAGCCACTCTGGTGGAACGCCGAGTGCGAGGTGATCCAATCCAGAAGGAGACGGGCAAGAAAGAGGTTCATGGCTAACCAGACTGATGAGGAATTGGATGCCTATAGGAAGGTGGACAGCGAGGTAAAGGCTCAGTTGAGGGGAATAAAGCACCAATCCTTTCGAACCTTTTGCGAATCCTTGGATTCGGCAACTGGTTTGTCGAGGATTTGGCGTACTGTCAAAGCACTAGCTTCCAGGGCCGGTGAACCATACACTGGTGTGGTAACAGATCCGGACTCACCCGTCATCAGAGGCCTCCAGGAGGAACTGATTCGCCCGAACATCCCTCCACAGACAAGAGACCCTTTTCCTAACCTCGATGAGCTCGATCCAATGAATCAGCATTTTTCTTGGGAAGAGTTCCAGGTGGCGTTATCACATTGCAAGGCCAAGTCTGCTCCTGGCATGGATGGCCTGTCTTATGAAATCATTCGGGGTTTCTCGGACCCGTTGTTGAGGTTTGTGCATAGCCTATTTAACGCAATGTTCCATGTTTCTTCTTTCCCGGAAGCTTGGAGACACCCGTGTTCATTTCATACCTAAACCGGGTGGGAAGAGCTTTCGGCCAATCTCTCTCACTTCAACTTTTTGCAAGTTGTTTGAGAGACTGATTCAGAGGAGACTGCAATACTTAGCTGAGCACAACGACTGGGTCCCGGAGTTCCAGTTTGGTTTCAGAAGGGGCAGGTCTTCTATGGACTGCGCGGCCTTGGTTACTTCGGATATCATGATGGGCTTCGGCAGACGCAAAAACACGCTGGCGCTAGCATTGGATTTGAAGGGTGGTTTCAATGCTGTTCTGCCGGGGCCTCTGATTGATGAATTGAGGGATTTAAGGGTACCGGTAAGATTGCTTAATCTCGTTTCTTTCTTGATTATCAGACGGAATCTCTTCTTCTCCTCGGATGGAAGCAATCCAAGGTCTTTCGGGGTTGATGTTCCCCAGGGGGGAGTTCTCTCTCCACTCAGGAAGCTTCCGATCTTTTAAGATCGGCATATGGGCGATTAACTCCCTGGCTTGCGACTTTGGGCCTTTCTATCTCTATCCCGAAGTCGCAGCTTTGCTTTTTCTCTAGAGGCAGGCAGGGGATTCACGGCATCTCCATCATGATAGATGGAACGGTCATTCAATGTCAGCCCTCTCTTAACTAATTGGGCATAATTCAAGACAAAAGAATGACCTGGATCCCCCACATCAGGGCTGTTGCAGCTAAAGGCTCAAAAGCAGTCAATATCCTCCGGGTTATTGCGAAAATCTCTTGGGGCGTTTCTCCTTCCCTTTTGCTCACAGTCCACAAGGGAATAGTCAGGGCATGCCTGGAATGGGGAGCTCCTCTTTTTTTAGAGCTAGCGTCACGGCCCTGAAAATGCTTCATACGGTCCATCACGCTTCTCTCAGGGTTACCTTGGGGTGTATGAGCTCGACGCCCATCTCCGTGCTCCTCTCTGAGGCTTCCGTAACTCCCCTGTCATTCTGTAGGTCTTTGCTGGCAAATAGTTTCATCCTCCGTAACTTTTGCTGAAATAACAGCCCTCTAGCAGCAAGTTTGGAGGATCTGGCCGCGGAGGCTCGATCTAGGACCTTCAGTGTTAGCCCGGACAAGTTTGGCTTGCTATCATCGTTTGAGGCCATGTGTGCCTTCACTGGTGCCATGGAATGCTCTTCACGTCCAGGCTACTTTGATGAGTTTACGCAGCAGCTCTTCGATGAATTCGTGGATCGGCAGTTCCCCGGGGCAACATGTATCTATACAGATGGATCGGTTGATCCGTCCCTGGGGATTGTGGGTTGCGGATACTACATCTCTTCTAGGGATCGTAGGTTCGAAGTTCGGCTGCGGGACCATATGTCTGTTCTCTTGGCGGAACTGTATGCTCTTTTCTACGCGTTCAAACACTGGTAGAGTCGGGCTTGAGAAACGTGGTTATATTCACGGACTCGCGCTCGGCTCTGGAACGTCTTTTGCGTAGATTCTCGAAACCTACGGGTCCTGTACTGGCACGCGTTGTGGGAAATGGTGCTGCAGCTGCTGAGAGCGTAGATTTTACCATCAGATTCTGCTGGGTTCCGTCGCACAACGGGATCAGGGGCAATGAGGTGGCTGATGGGGTGGCAAAGCAGACCTTTAGATTCCCATTCACTGCATTAATGGGAATCCCAGTACGTGATCTCTGGGATATCTGTCAAAGGGATTTTGACTTCTGGGAAGCGTTGTGCTGGCCTTATGGCAGTACTGACGGGTCAAGAAGGAACTACTTCTTGCGGGTTAATCTTAAGACGCCTAGGCCTTGGTTTCGTGGTTTCAATCTGCCCAGACGATTTACAAATTTGGTCACTAGACTTAGGACTGGGCACATATGCACAGGGCATCATTTTGCAAGGATGGGCTGGAGTCTTCGGGTTGATTGTGAATGTGGGGGACAGTTCAAAGACCTTACCCATCTTCTAAATCAGTGCTCCATGTTGTTGGGGGGAAGGCCGGCACTGCACGATTTCTTTGAGTGTGTCAGTCCCGTGCATTGTCCTGGCCTGGTGGATATCAATGACATCATTTTTAGTCCCACTCATAGTCAATTTTTGCCAATTTTTTGCAGAAATTAGTATTTTAATATTTAATATTTAATATTTAATTTTCAGTGCTGCTCGTTTAAAGCTACTCAGATTCCAGTTTTAAATGCCTGCAGAAGTTCCCTTTATACCTGTGAATAGGCTACCAAGTAGACCAGCTGAAAGGGATTAAAAATTAAAAATTAAAATTTATAACATTTTGAAATTACCTCTGCAAAAGTTAGAAATTCAGAATCTACGGGTTTCAATAATTTCAGATATCTAACTTTTTTTTTAAAAGTTTAAAATTCGAATGAACATAATGTATCTCGTAAATGGAATGAGATACGCCAAAACAGACAACATTTTCCAATTCAACTTCAGAATAGTATATTAGTATATAATTTATATGTATAAAATATATATAATGAGAAAATTCATAAATTTAAAAAAGTGTTAATAATTTGAAGAAAATGTTAAGAAGGGATTCGGGTTGGTGGCGGCCAACTACTGTAAACCACTCTACCCGTCCGGTACGTGACGAATACAATAGGACCATTCTATGACCGTCGAGTTGAACTTCGATTTGTATTTTAGTAAATTTATTTGGGGCAATAAATTGTTTAATTTTAAAAATAATAGTTGACTTCGCTAACATTTTTTGCAAATAAAAATTTAAATTTGTTTATTTTTTAAAAATTATAACTAAATATTAGTTAATAATTAAAATAAATTTTTTTTTAAATTAAATATAATTAATGTATTAATTTGTTTGTATATATAAATAATATTGTTATATAAATATTCTAATAAAGGGGGTAGGGGTATGAATATAAAAAGTTTATATAATAATACAAAATTTAATTGAAAAATAAACATTATTTCAATCGAAGACTATTAATTATTATTGTTTTTTTTAATATAACCGTGAGGTGTATTTAAAAGTTAAAAGATTTGCCTAAATTCCTAGGCAAAGGGAATTTTTATAATAATTTTTTTTTAATTTGAGCTCATTGATTAATAAATTATTTATAATGATATAGATAAATTATATTAATACAACTTTTAGCAATAAAATTATTTTTTTTTTGTTTTACAAAAAATTTTTAAATGAAAAAAATTTGGT
>CAKNYM010030400.1:46860-57120 GCA_932195095.1 Andricus curvator
TAAAGCCAAAATTTTTGAAGGAAAATGACCTTTTTTTAGGTCAACAAACAAGGTCGAGTTGAACTTCGATTTGTATTTTAGTAAATTTATTTGTTGCAATAAATTGTTTAATGTTAAAAATAATAGTTGACTTCGCTAACATTTTTTGCAAATAAAAATTTAAATTTGTTTATTTTTTTAAAATTATAAATAAATATTAGTTAATAATTAAAATAAAATTTTTTTAAAATTAAATATAATTAATGTATTAACTTGTTTGTATATATAAATAATATCGTTATATAAATATTCTAATAAAGGGGGTGGGGGTATGAATATAAAAAGTTTATTTAATAATAAAAAATTTAATTGAAAAATAAACATTATTTCAATCGAAGACTATTAATGATTATTGCTTTTTTTTAATATAACCGTGAGGTGAATTTAAAAGTTAAAAGATTTGCCTAAATTCCTAGGCAAAGGGAATTTTTATAATAATTTTTTTTTTAATTTGAGCTCATTGATTAATAAATTATTTATAATGATATAGATAAATTATATTAATACAACTTTTAGCAATATGGTGACAAATGGGTGCCGAGCAGGGGAACGCACGGGTACACCGCGCCATGGAGGGGTAGGGCAGTCACGATACCCAACGAGTCTCGCTTCAACTTCCACTCCTCCCCAGCAGTCGCAGCCGTCGTCACTAAGGTACTATATTAGATGGGAATATGCAAGCTGCCATTTTGGTTCCCCGCGAAATTCAAAATCCGTCTTTTTTATTTGCGTGTTTAAAGTCCGTCCTGCTGTAGAAAACCGGGTTTCTAACCTTACTTTCTTGTGGATCTTATTTCGCTTTAACGTACCAAAAAAATACTCACATGCAATTTAATGACATATAACCATAAGCTTCATACCCCAGATATTTAAATTATATTGTTTCATTGATAAATATGAGTACTTACTTCGCATAATTTTTAATTACAATTCGGTTCCATTTGTCGCGTCTACAATTTATAATCCATATTGACAGTCTTTCTCTTTGTACGAGTGGAAAACGATAAAGTTTAAATCCATCTTCGTTCCTGTTTTTACGAAACGGAGCACTACAGCAGATCATTTTTATTATATTCTAAACTTAATTTTAACTAAAATACACGACATGCTTATCGCATTGTTCCCCGCAAACTGTCCAGGGACCAATATGGCGGTTGCATATTCGTGTCTAATATAGTACCCTATCGTCACCCCTCGCGGATAAGTGGAACAGGCGGCAATTTCAAATTGAAAATTTAAATAGCAATGTCGTATTGCTTCAGAAATTTAAAGATTCTACGGTTGGCTTCAAATCTGGGACAAGCTCAGAGAATGTGATCCAGGTCCTCCTCCAGGTTAGGATCACATGGACACCTAGGTGAATCGATGATGTTTTTTCGTGCAAGGCTAGCATTAAGTGAATAATGGTTGCTTCTCATGCGGCACAGAGAAACTATCCGTTCTCTCCGCGCATTGAAAGAAGCAAACCATGGTTTATTACGCTGTTTATAGTAACGTTGAGTATAGAATACCCTTTTATTTTTTCCAACTGTTAAGAAAAAAGAATGACAACATTCATTGAGAGCTTTACGGGCAGTACAAAAGAAATCTGAATGTGGAAGTGGAATATTTAAAAAAATGCCGTCCTTGGCAGCCGATTTGGCAGCCTCGTCTGCTTTCTCATTGCCCACGATACCCATATGACCCGGGATCCAGACCAGTGAGATTTGACGGTTTAATTTTTGAAGAGTGGCTAAGCGATTCCTAATGAGTAAAGTAAGACGAGATTTTATGGAGCTAAGATTTGGAACAGCTACACTTGTTATGGCACCCAATGAGTCCGAGAAGATCACTGATTTAGGGATATTCTGTTTGAGAATGTAGTCGAGTGTGTATATAGTAAGGCGATAGCTTCAACTGAAAAGATTGATGCGAAAGTAGAAATTTTCCATGAACGTGATAAGTTAACTGACGGGCAAACTAGAGCACATCCCGCAGTTTGGTCGTCTTCTGATTTCGAGCCATCTGTATAAAAGTGTTGCAGTTGGCTGATTATAGTTAATGATCTTGAATGTACTAAAAATTATAGAATTTTTAGTAATGGTTGTGTTGCAATTTTGAACTTATCTCAATGATATTTATTTTCATTGAGAGATTCGTTCAAATTGCGTTTACTTTTTCCTGCCCAGTAAATTGCAACCAACTATAAAAGTTGACTCCAATACTGATAGGACGTGAAAATTAGCCCTAAACATTTGATAACCAAATTTGAAAGTAAAACTAACTACAATTGGGATCTGAAATACAACGATACGCCAACTGGTGGTCAAATGTAGTACTAAAATAACGGGGTCACATTCGACGTATTACAGGTTTTACTACATGATCCATTTGAATTTTATAATAAAAATTATTATTATATTAATATTTCGTTCGGTTTAAAGCAATATAATCAATAAGAAATTTAATTAGCACCAGAAGACAAGTTTGGATTCATGTATTTGGGCCTCATAAAGTTGAAAAAAGCGTTTTTTTCCTTCTTGTCTTCATTAGACATATCATCATATCTTCAAAAAATAATGATTTTCTAACTGGATGCTACTATTTTCTTTTACTTTAATATAATAACACATGTGAGGAACAACTTAAAATAAGTAATTATATCCAATTTATATCCGAATGATGAATTATTATCGTCGTTATTATATAACACATAACCTAAAATTATGTTATGTTCCGTATATCACTCATTTATATTATTTTAAGTAAAATCTCACTTTCTACTTGATTAAGGTATTTTTATGTGAAGAGTGTACTAAAACTCACTTACAAATAGAAAATTTTCCACTTTTCAAGGATATGTGTCCAATGTATTTATCGTAAAAACTATATGAAAGCTACTTTTTTACGTTATGAGAGGGTTTGAAATTTCCACAGAAAACATAATTCATATTCCTTTATAATATATTTTTAAAGTTTCTAAAGTACGACTACCTAGCCATGCTCAACCCTCTCCTTAAACAGAGCCTTAAATAATAAAAAAAAAACATTTTCCACGAAAACAATACACTGGATGACGATTCCATCAACTTATAATTGATATTTGTTCTAAATTTATAATATGTCCAACGTGCAGAATTTTTTTTTCCTTTCTTAAAATGTCTACTGTAAACATTTTTGCAGATACTGACTCCCAGTTCTTCGAAATAATTGGAAAATAAATAAAAAAACCCTTCGCATCGCATGTAATAGAGGTAAAGTGACCCCGTTGTTGCCTTCATATTGCCTATCACGTGACGCTGTGACGTCATGATTTCAGATCCCAATTGAATAAGATTAATTCTCACGACTAAAAATTTCCCACTCAGTTTTAAATCGTAATTTAAAAAAAAAAAAAAAAAAAGATTGCGGATTCACTCAAGGGAGAGATGATTGCGTAATTATGTCATGATTTTAAGGTATTTTAATAGATCTTTCTTATAAGATCCATTAAAGATCAATACACATAATTTATCACTAGTTTTGTGCTTTCATCTTACAACGAGGTCCTTATCGTCAAATAAGGTGCAGGGTCGTTGCGAGAAATCACAATTTTTAATTTAATTAAGTTTTCATAACTGAATTTTTGAATTCTCCTCCATTTTCCTTATTGTGCCTTGTTTATAGATCCCAAACTCTAGTCGCACAACGAGGTCCTCATTATTACATAAGGTGCAGGGTCGTTACGAGAAGTGCTATTCTATTTTTTTTTATTTGATCCTACTCGCACAGCGAGGTCCTTATTATTTAATAAGGTGCAGGGTTGTTACGAGAGATTCAATTTTATTTACGTTCAAACTCACTCGCACAACGAGGTCATAATGTTTTAAATTAGGTTCAGGATCGTTACAAGGAGCCACATAATTTTGGTTTTTATTTAAATTAAAATAAATTCCCAATCAACATTTAATATGCAAGCATGCACAACAAGGTCCTTATAAGCATACAAGGTTCAGAGTCGTTACAAACATTACATATAATTAAATTTTTTATAAATCCCCAAAAACTCACATTATTATTCCAATTCAAAAACAATGAATTGGAATAATTTATAAAGCACAAATAGGAAAATCTCGGATATTTAACTTCCTTTGAATCAAGTATATTTTATTCAACTTTCTGTCTCCAATGACAGGTAGGCGAAGTGAAGCTCCTTCCTCGAAGAGGGTCGAGTAAGAAGTCCCATTGGTACCGATACCGGGATCGATATTTATAAAGTGCATTGGTCCCACGCTACCCCTACTTATTAACCGATGGCGCGCGCAATCGATCGTATAATCGAATGATTTGGTGAATCCTCCCTTCGTTCCACCTGCTTGTCCACTTATGAGTCAGAGGCGTATCAATATAAATATTCACCCGTAGCTTTATGATTTTATCGTAATTATGAAAATAGAACGGACCGTCTCACTACGCTTGGGGTAAACAAATGGTCCTCGTAGGGGAATTCGAAGAAGGGGTGCATAAGGGATCTGCGAGTCTGCCATTTAAAATTATGGACTTTTTCGATAGCTGCTATCAAAACAAAAATGTTCCTGATTTGGAATGTGTTCTTCTGTTGAGTGTTATCCCAAAGGTTTAATAGGTTATCGGGAAGAGGGTGGTCAAGGTTGGCAAATGTTTTAATAAGGTATTTTCTTGCAAGAAAATTGAATTTTTTTCTGAGAGGAGGCTCACAAGATTCTGCTAAAATGACATTGATTGGTGTGCTCCTTCTATAACCTAGGGCTAGTCTGAGGGCTTGGTTTCGAATTTTTTCTAGTTTGTCAAAAAATTTATATCTTTGGAAAGTGAATATGTGGGAACCATAATCGAAGTAGCTTCTGATCAAGGCATCATAGACAGTCTTGAGTATGTATGGGTCGGCACCCCACCAAGTGCCTCGCAGCACTTTGATGATGTTCAGAACTTTACATGTTTTTTTAGTCAAATAAGCGAAATGTTCGTCAAAGGTAAATTTGTGATCTAAAAATATACCAAGGAATCTAACCGATGTTGAAGGCAGGATAAAGTTGTCATTCACTTGAATGGCTAGATTCCGAACGTTTAAGTCCAACTGTAATTTTAAAAAGAGGATTAGCTTGGTTTTATCCGGACAAAGCTGAAAGCCTCTCCGAGAAAGAAAATCCACGAGAATGTTCAAACAGTTCTGAAGTGATGCGACGCATACACTCGGGTCTGTAGATCTGCAGAAAATGGCGATATCATCTGCGAATTCGACGATGGAACAGTTAGGAGGGAGAAAGGTGACGAGCTTCCTCGTGTAAACGGAGTATGAGATAGGACTTAAAATGCTGCCTTGGGGAAGACCTACAGTACTTGTATGGGGCCTATTATCTCGCCGTTGACGTTGAAATAGATATTTTTGCATGCAGTGGAACTGTAAATGAATCTGGCGATGGACCACGAAATGCCCAGGTCTCGGAGATCCTCCGCCAAAATGTGTGGCTCTACGCTAGGAAAGGCTGCTCTAAGGTCTAAAAATAAACCCGCTGTTATTTCTTTATTAACGAATCCGGTCCAGATTTCGGTTGATAGGATGGCCAGATTATCTGCACAAGATCTGCCCTTCCTGAACCCAAATTGTGAAGGTGATAACAATAAGTTATGTTCTAAGTACCAATTGAGTCTGTTATAAATAAGTTTTTCCATTAATTGGAAAAGTCATGAGGCCAGTGAGATTGGACGGAATTTTCCTGGTGTTGAATTCGGAATGAAAAACACAAGGAATTGATTCCAGGAAGCTGGAAAGGCGCCGGTAGCAAATATTTTATTGTAGATTTAAGAAGAGCAGATTTGGCTTCATCCGGGAAGTGTTGAATGATCTTAAAATCTATTTTGTCAAGACCCGGGGAGGACTTGGTTTTCTGTGACGAGATAGCTATGGACAGCTCCTTCTCGGTAAAAGGGGCTTCCAAAAAAGTGTTTTTCCTAAAATTGTCTGGAAATCGATCATGGAAATTTGTGGGAAGGCAAAGTTCTTCGGCCAACTGGTGGAGTTTTTCCACAACTGCCTTATCTGCTGAGCAAGAAGCGGTGGTGGGTCGGGTGAATCTTTTTTTGAAGCTCTTGACAACTCGCCAGACCCTAGAAATCGGAGTCAACCTGTCTATAGACTCACAAAATTTTTTGAAGGTTTTTCTTCTAGCTATATTAAAAGTGCGTTTAGCTTTAGCTTCTGATCTCTTTGAATTTTCATAATTTAAGAAATTCGATTTCTTTCGGAAAGTGGATGTTGCTGCCTTCCTTTCAGAGACAGCCTGGTCACAAGATTCATCCCACCAAGGAGCTGGGACAAAACGTTTTTTCCTTCAACACCTTTAATTAAATTATCATAATTAACAAGGACATCCGGGTCGGGATAGTTAGAGCTTATCTTGGAATTCTTAATAAATTCTTTCAAGTCAGAGGTAAATTTAGACCACACTATTCTTTTTGAATTATATTTATGTGAAGAGTAAATAGAAATTGGAATGGGCACCCCTAGACTTGTGACCGCCGGAAAGTGGTCACTTCCAAGTGTATCATCCCATACATCCCAGGAGCTGCTGGTGAAGAGACTAGAAGAGACTAGCGAGAGGTCAAGAACTGTCAGTTAGGTCCAAAGAGGACCGAAGTTCGTTGTCAGTAGGACAATTACGGCTGCAACCCCACGAAGTGTGGTGGCAGTTGAAATCGCCGCCAATGAAGACAGCGTGGTTATTCACATCAAAAATGGAATTGAAAAAGCTTGTCCACTGTTTATCTAAAATTTTGTTATCCGGTGAGGGAACTCTATAACACGTGACTATCAGTAGCTCCCAGCAGAGGAATCAATTGAGACAGCCAGGGTCTCAAGACTATTTTCAACTGTAAGAATTGAAGATACACTTGAGAACCCAATACCTTCTCTGATAGCGATAGCTAAGCCACCACCTCTTTTGGCTAGTCTATCCGATCGAACTATGTTAAAAAAATTTAAATCGAATCTTTTATTAAGAAGGTTTCACAGAGGAGTAAAATATCAAATTCTTGGGAGATATTCAAAAGATCACCTCTATTATTCATTACTCCTTGGCAGTTCCACTGCATGATGCGCAAATTGTTAATTTGAGCCATTTTGAGAGTAAGAACGTAGGGATGTCGAAAGCGAAGCGAAACTGTTCGTGAGTGTACTGAGCAAATTCTCTCTTTCTTCACAAGGATAGGAGATAACTGAGGAAAGCACTCCCACCAGGGTAGTGAGCGCCGAAAGGATGTTACCTATTATTGGCATAGGGTTAGATAGGTCTGACAGACCTGACGTAGTGCTCTTATTGGGAAGGGAGGAAGACTGAAGGGGATGACGATTCAGAGCAAAGCCATTTCTCAAGTGACTTTGAGTTCTTCCATTGTTGCTGAGGACAGCGAACGCTGGAGATATTGCTTCAGGTAAGGATTTACGAGTCGACGATTGCCTTTTATGGATTAGATTTGTTGTGTGTGTGTTTGGAGTCTAGGCGTTGGGATGGCCCGTGGAGTCAATGTGACTTCGGAAAACAAACGAGTAGAGACGCTGGGATCAGAGGGCACACCCGGAGGAATCGAGTCAACAGTGAGATGGGGAAAGAGAGAGGTTTGGTTTGAAGGCACATTGTTGGAGGGGGCGCCTCGACGAGATCTTAGCGTGGCCTTGGCTTCCGTGAAGGTTACACCATGATGGGTAGCGTAGGAACGGAAATCTCTCTGGAACTCGAGCTCAGGACATTCCCTCGAGTTTTCACGATTTGGTCCACTGCAGTGAACACAATTGGCCTTTGATTCGTTTTTAGCATCTGGACAAGGAGAGTCGCTCGAATGAGCATGGCTACCACCGCAGTGCAAGCAACGGGATTCCAATTTGCACTGACTGGCGATGTGGCCGTATCTCAGGCATTTCAGGCACATTCTAACCTGGGGAGTGTATACATACACAGGCATCGATGCCTTGTACAGAGCAACCTTGTCTGGGAGAGTAATACCTGAAAACGTAATAAGAGCTAAGCGAGATGAAATGTTCTCAGTTTTGTTGGAGTCTGGATTTTTCACCTTCCTGCTCAGTTGGACGACTTCCCGAACGGAAATTTCTCCCCTCTGAGGATTCAAGACTGCCAAGTTTTCCCTGATTTCAGATTCTGGGATGTCAAGGGGAATGTCTCTGATGACACCCTAGCAGAAGCAAAAGCTGGCTGGAATAAAGGCTACTAAGCCTTTGATTTTAAGTTGGGTGTCGTCCAGCAGTCCGTTGAAATCAGAGCTGGACTTCAGAATTACGTACAGCTTTCCAAAGCCATTACGCTTGATGTCAACAACTGCCCTTTTATGTGGAGATCCGTTAAAAAGCACGTGTCGGCCAAAATACAGTTTGTTTAGCGGTTCCTTTGCTTTATCAGATTCTGGATCCCTTTGAATGATCACTTTACATTGTCCCAGCTGAGACTCGGGGATATGGTAAGTGGTGTTCGGTCCTTTTTTCCTGAAAGAATAAGTGAGGTTAGGATTTGTTTCCGAAAACGTAGTTTCTGTGTTCGAGGATTGAATCGTGCGTTCTTTGCTGAAAGCAGAGAGTTGCGAGGACTCCACGTTGGCTGCATTGGGAATGTCAATTTCCTTCACGTCCTCCATCTGCACACTGTCCATGTCTGGTTTTTGTTTTGTCTTGGTATCAGTGTTAGTGTCCACGTGCTTTTCTGTGTTTGTATCGTGTTTTTGTTTAGGAAACAATAGGAGATCTGCTGTTTGAGGGGAAACAGATAATAAAAGATCAATGTTAAAAGGGGATGACAGGGAAGTATCCCCCCCTGAGTCCTCGAACTCGTTATTGTGCGTAGCCATGCTACCACAACCTTGTCACATGCTCCACGTTTCCCGCGCTTACGCGCGACGCCACCGCTATGTCAGCCGGCGAGGAGGTTAAGCTAAAACTGGAAATCGAACTAAAAGGGCTTGCGTTCACGACCTATAACAACAATTAGGGTGCGTGACCCTTCACCCACAGCCTTTTCACTGGTAGGATAAACCGCACTCTCGCGAATTTTCAAAAACGCACTACGATTGGAGAGAAGCTTTACGGGCTACATTCATCCATCGCGTCGGTCACGGAACCCCTCGGGCCGAGGCAACGATTTCACTCGTGGATGTCTGCCCGAGCGAACACTCGTGAAATCGTAGCCTTTCGACCCTCGTCACGCAATATACTATTCTCTACTGTCCCATGAGAGCGCAACACTGCAATCTACATCAGCGATACAATGGAATAACCAATGGCGGTACGTACTTTCCATGAGAGCTACTGTGAGTGTATTTTTCATTCGCTATAAAAATACGGTGCTAAATTTGGGCCATCATCGGACATAGAGAAAATATTTGATCATTTTCGTCGCGCACAACGCAAAACCGACGAAACAAAATTCTGTCAAAACATGAAGGCGGCTACATTCGTCACAAGAATTTTGTCACTGGAAGTCACTAGCTAGTGCTATGACGTCTGGCGCGTTACGCCGAGTTTTGCGCTGCCATGGAATGGCACCCTAACCGATTTCTATCCGGTCTCAATTTAAATTTCTAAAACCTACCCGGATCCTAATTTTTGATTCCAAATGGAACCCTAAATAAAATATTAGCAAAGACCAAAGTTCTTTTCTAACTGGTTCCTACCCGATTCCTACACGGCACTCGACACAGGAAACATTCTAACTGGTCCTAACCTGTTTCTATCCGACAAATGGAATCACAAATTGAATATTGGTAAAGACCAAAGTTCTTTTCTAACTGGTTCCTAACCGATTCCTACACGGCACTCGACACAGGAAACATTCTAACTGCTCCCGACCGGTTTCTATCCGACAAATGGAACCAGAAATTAAATATTGACAAAGACCAAAGTTCTTCTCTAACTGGTTCCTAACCGATTTCTACACGGCACTCGACACTGGAAACTTTCTAACTGGTCCTAACCGGTTTCTATCCGACAAATTAGAACCTGAAATTAAATATTGGCAGACCGAAGTTCTTTTCTAACTGGTTCCTAACCGGTTCCTACACGGCACTCGACACAGGAAACATTCTAACTGCTCCCAACCGGTTTCTATCCGACAAATGGAACCAGAAATTAAATATTCGCAGACCGAAGTTCACTTCTAACCGGTTCCTACCCGAATCCTACACGGCACTCGACACAGGAAACATTCTAACTGGTCCTAACCT
>CAKNYM010030401.1:0-11769 GCA_932195095.1 Andricus curvator
AAAAAGTTTTTATTCCAGACATTTTTTCCGTAGGATGCGTATTTTTTTAGATATTTCGTTGTCTCAAGTTAAAAAAAACACCCTGTATTCATGAACATTTGATCGAAAATTTAACTGGTTTGAAGATTCTGTTTCAAATTCGATCTCAACTCTTTTGAATTTAATAGATTCTTCCAAGCATCTTTTTTTGTTCGTGGAATGCTCTGCTTGATCTACTGACGACTTAGTACACCTAGAACTTAATACAGAAATGTTATTATCTTCATCGCAATTACTGTCATCTTTATGAGAAAGCTGATTCTGTGACGGAATATCATTGTCACCATTTTTTTCTGCATTGTAGGCACCATCTAAATTATTACTGCACGATGTAGTTGTTAGTGACGAAATAGATGCTGGTGCAATAGGAATGACACGTGGTTGATTTCCTAAATAATAATATAGAAATATGAAGACGGTGAAGATCATAACAATGAAAGAAAATGATTTGACAAAGGTCCGAGAGAAGTGAGTTTAAAATATCCCTCAAGGGGAAAAAGTATTCGTACGTATTAAATACAATATTTACCAATGCTTCGTTTTCATAATAAGAGATAACTCATTTTTTAATTTTTAATTTTTACACATTTTTTCAATTCTTCTATTACGGATTTAGAATGCTTTTTAGTAAAAATAAGAGACTACACCTTCATTATTATATAATATGAGCATGTAACAGTGAATGTGGGTACTAACTTGGAACATAAAGTCCCAAATATAAGAATCAGAGTGTCCGCTGAAATGCAAGAAAAAAATTGCAGGTCATTTTCCGCTTTTTCCCCATTTAAAAAACGTTCTACCGGATATTGAAATTAAAAAATCGGCCCGCTTTGCGGGCACATTCTCGAAGCGCACTCGATATATCATTTAACTCGTGCTTAGCGCTTGATACGTTATTTATCTCGTGCTACGCGCTCGGTGCTTTTAGATCCCCCTAATTTGTGCGTATGGGCCTTTTTAAGTAGAACTAATAATGTTTTCGGTATGACGAAAGTAGTACAGAAAGCAAAAACTGTGCTTTTATTGTGACCGGAATCAGGTAGTTCGAATTTTTTCCTTTGTGTATTTGATCGATCCGTAACGTTAAATCCTAGTTTTACAATTCAAAAGCCCTCCGGAACATTTTAAAAAATCCAAGAAACACCAATTTTTTCGACCGTGTTTCAGTTTCTCTCATTTTTTAGCCCTAAGGATTGGTTTTCGGCCAAGACTATTTTTCGGGAGTATCTCGGTTACGGATGAGTCTACAGCGACCGTTCTGGTCTCAAATTTTTGGAAATATTATCTAGTTTAAAAGTGAATAGAATGAACCAATCCTCTCTTCTTAAAATGACAGATAGGATCCGATAGAGACGGATAGGATTCGGAATTTCTTCGCATCTTTCCGGATTTTTATACGGTATTTGTGTCTGGTTTTAAATCTGGTTCCATGCGGAACTTGGTCGGTGTATACAACTTTTTCTATCTGGTTTTTTATCCGGTTGTATACGGAATATTTTCGGCGTCCAGTAAAACCCTATACGGTTTTCATCGGATTCTATCCGGATACTTATACGGTTTTTGTGTCCGACTTTTAATTTCGGTTCTATATGGAACTTAGTCGGTGTATACAAATTTTTCTGTCTGGTTTTTCATCCGGTTATATGCGAAATATTTTCGGTGTCCAGTAAAACCCTATACGGTTTTCATATGATTCTATCCGGATACTTATACGGTATTTGTGTCTGGTTTTAAATCTGGCTCTATGCGGAACTTGGTCGGTGTATACAATTTTGTCTATCTGGTTTTTTATTTGGTTGTATACGAAATATTTTCGTTGCCCAGTCCTATTTTATTTGGCCTATCTGGTTCTTTATCCAGCTCTATGCGGAATATTTCCGCTGTACATATTGCACTATGTGGCATTTTGTCGGGCTCTATCCGGATTCTTATACGGTGTAATAAATTTGGATTATCTGGTTTTTTATCCGGCTCTATGTGGAATATTTACGCGGTCCATATTGCCCTATCCATTACAGCAGCTCGAAACACATAAATAAATTTGCAAAAAAAAACTGTTTTATATATAATAACTGCACTTAATTTATTTTTGAAATTACGCAATTTCACGCACGGTCACTTACAAACATAACCACACGCACAACGCTATGAAAAATCGCACCCGCTGGGGATTCGACGAACCCTACCGAAACAACCTGAATCTAAACCGCACGCTCTAGCTAATTACGCTAATGTATCGCTTGGATTTTGTCGACCAAATCTCAGCCAAGCTTTTTCACTGAAATGCCAGGGCTAACGGAGGAATATTTTTCCGTTCTACACAATTTATATGAATAGGTGGATTTAAAAATGCGTAATAATAATTTTTAAATTTAATTAATTACAATTTTAATAGTTAAATGTTTAATTTAAATATTCATTCAATTTGTGATTTCTCTTCAAATTGTAAAGCTCCAAAGTTTAAAGGATTTATTACTTTCAGATGTATTAAAAGTAAAAAATATTTAAATTTTAGTACAATTTTCCTGCATAAAAAATAATGTGATGATTATAGTTACACTAATCTTATTTAGTAAAAATTTGGAAGTAAGAACAAAAGCAGCTACTACAAATAATTTATTGGAACATTTCAGTAAAAAAAATTGTTCCAGATAAAAAATACTTGAACCTGAAATTAATATTCTAATTTTAAAGTTGAACTTGAACATCAAATCGAAGGCTAGCTGAAATTAGAAGTCTTAAAAATGAAAAATTTTAAATAATAAAGCTTTTATAAAATTTTTCTAAAAGCTAATAATTATTTATACATTTTTATCAAATATAAGAATGCACATTATATAATATAATAAATAGTATAATAGTATAATAAATTACAAACATAGGTAAGTGAAGTAAACGGTGTTTTTTTGCTAAATAATGTTTTTATTTTATTTCTGGAACAATATTTGAAGGATTGCAGTATACAGAATTAGATAAGCAAAAAAATCGAAATGTTTTAGGAGAGCGAAATAACATTCTGTAAAATCGAAATCACCATTTACAGTTAAAAACAAAAGTTTACTCCAGAGCTGAAGTGTTTCTGAATTGAGGCCAAAAAAGTATAATTTAACAAATTTTCCAGTTCCGAGAAATAAAATGTGGAAATTTACAATCTCAAAGTGACAGGAACCTCAAATTGAAACAGGCTCGGTTGGTGACCACGATAAAAAGTGCAATTTTCAGTTTAAACAAAAAATGCCTAGAAAAAGTTAACCAATTCCCGAGTAAATCATTCAAGAATTTGGCGGTTCTAATGTTATGGGTTTTGAAAATCGTTTTTAGATAGCGACTAAAAATCTATTTTTCAATTTTTTTTAATAATAAAAACATGCGCTCGAAATATGGGGAGGCTGAATAAGAATAAAAAAGTTTTCACAGAAAAAACTTATCCTGTTCCAGGAAAATAAATATTTAATATGGCCGTATCGCACTGTACTGTTGTAAAAGTTATAAAAGTGGCTTTTGGTAGAAAATGAAGATTTAACATTTTATGTTGGAATTTTATTACGGTATTTGGGTGCGAACAACGTGGCAAATAGCTTTATTTAAGAGTTTTTTCTTTGAAAAAAAGTATATTATTATTTTACAGTATTTAAAAACTTTTAGGAAGAGGAATATGGTCACAAAAAGTTTTAAAAAAGATAAGAAGTTACGCATGAGAGAGTCAGGGAACTGGTTACGAATTACCATTCTTTTTATTACTACAATAAAAAAGAGATTTCGAACAAATCCTTTAACAACATGTACTTGATTCTTTAATAATTTTTAATACAAAAAGCTCATTTTTGCCAAAAATGTCGGTTAATTAGCTTTGTACTGCAACCCTTTATTTAAAAAACGTATAAACTATATCTTACCAAAAAAAAAACATATTGTCATATTTGAATTTTGTGTTTTGTTTTTCATAAACCCCCAATGTTTTTTTTAATTTCTATAACTTTGGACTTAATTGAGATATTCATCGTTTTATTTTCATTTTAATAGCACTTATTATCTTCTTTTGTAATCCACAAAAAGATATAAAAAAGGTGTAGTCGAGAATGGCACGAACTCGCGAACTAATGGCGGTAATGCAGCGCTACTGCGCTTGCCCTGGTTAGCCCTGATATTGGTGGTAGCTTTCTGGTACTGAGTCGCAGAAGGCTCATAGACTCAACATTATAGAGCTCCCAAGTATCTCTGGTGGGACGCTGGTGGCGCCGCCTGATGGTTTTTTTTTTCAAACGGATAGGTGAGTTAAGCTGCCCTATTGAAAAACCCTGTACGGGATCCCGTGACTGTTCCTGTACATGTTCCTTTGCCAGAACTATGACCAGATCTCGTACAAGAAACGTTACGGGTTCAGCATAAGAAATTGAGACACGAACCTGTACACAAACATGTACAGGAACATGCAGGAAACGAGGGAACCCTTACGGGAACGTGTACACGTCCTAAGTGGCCACGAATGAACATGTAGGGGATCCTGTAAAGAATCTAGCACGGTTTCCTCCGTGTCGGCAAAATTTTATTGTCATTATTTTGATGATGTGAAGGAACATGGATAATTATCTGTAATATCTTGTCATTTTTATAACCTTGAAGATCCAACTCACTAGCGAGAGAGCTAAGCCCTAGAGCACCCTGGCGGATTAGTTTCAGTGGGGTTCCTGTACAGGATTCTGTAGAGGATTTCGTGCCGAATCCTGTACAGGAACCGTATTTAAACTAATCCACCAGGGTGACCTACGTCCTAGCTCTCTCGCTAGTGAGTTGAATCTGCAAGGATATAAAGAGAGGCAATGTATTGAAGATATGTATCTATGTTCCTTCACATCATTAAATTTATTATATTAAAAATTTGCTGATACGGCTGAAACCGTGCTAGATTCTTTACAGGAACCCCTACATGTTCATTCGTCGCCACTTAGGACGTATACACATTCCCGTAAGGGTTCCCTCGTTTCCTGCATGTTCCTGTACATGTTTGTGTACAGGTTCGTGTCTCAATTTCTTATGCTGACCCTGTAACGTTTCTTGTACTAGATCTGGTCCTAGTTCCAGCAAAGGAACACGGACAGGAACAGTCACGGGATCCCGTACAGGATTTTCCAATAGGGTGAAGGCCTATATGTGGCTGTATGTAAACAGGCGAGAAATAAAAATAAAATAATACATAAAATACATAATAAAAAATGGTAATTATAATTGAAAGTGGCTTTCAAGCAGTAAAACTTGAAAATTTCGAAGCGTTTGGACTATTTTAGGATAAAGAGTTTTCTAGAATTTCAGAAGATATGGAACAATTTTTCAGGACCTATAAGGTTTTAAGATATTTTAAAAGATTGCACAAGATTTTATAATATTTCCGAGGATTGCAATGGTTTTAAGGGATTCTAAAGCTTTTAATATATTTTAATACATTTTCCAGGATTTCAGGAAATCTCATCATAGAATTTCACGGGATTTTATAAAATTTAAGTGGATTTCATAGAATGTATTCACGACAAGTGAGGTATTTTGCAAGGTTTCAAAGATTTGAAGCAATTTTTATAAATTTACATTTTTTTAAATTTTTAAAAGTTTTTATTTAAATGATCCTGAGGATCAATTGATAAAATGATTGAAATATTTTAATGTATTTTTTTTAATTCCTTGGCATTTTCAAAAGCTATATAAAAATTTAGAGAATTGAAAAATATTTTAAAGGATTTGAGATATTTCAGGTTATTTTAACAGATTATAATTTCAAGGTATTTCTAAGGGTTTTGATAATTTGAAGTAATGTAAAAAAAATGGTATGCGGTTTTAAAGAATTTTCTAGAATTTTTGAAGATATGAATGGATTTTACAGGACCTGTAAGGTTTTAAGATATTTTAAAAAGATTCTAAGGGATTTTATAAGATTTCCTAAGGATTTCAATGATTTCAAGAAATTTTAAAAGCTCTCAAGGTATTTTAATTAATGCTTCAGGATCTCTAGAAATATCATCAAATTTAATAGAAATTCACAGGATATAATAATAGATATTTTAATATATTTCGAAGAATTTATTCACAAGAAGTAAGGGATTTTGTAGGGTTTCAAAGATTTCAAGAGATTTTCTAATATTTTTTGCCATGCATTTGGAATTCTTATTAATTACTCTAAATTCTTTCAAATTTTTTTGAATTCTTCTAAATGCACTCAACTTGACTCAATTCAATGGATTTTAAAAAAGTTTTTGTATAATTCATCTTGAAGTCTCTATAACTCACCTTGAATTCTTAGGCATTTCATAAAATTCTTTTAAATTCTCTTTAATTTTATTAAAACACATCTCAAATTTAATTCAATACATTTTTTCATATTTTTGAAATGTTTTCAATTAACTTAATTCCTTTTTAAATTTAGCTGGACTTTTTATGAATATCACCGAATTCTTCTCATTTCCCATAAATTCCTCAAAATTTACTCAATTTCTACTGAAATAGATTTTTTCGATTATAAAGAATCTTCCAATTCATTTGAATTCTCTTGAATCGTTTTGCAGTCATTAGTCACTTGTTTGGTTAGAAATTACTGGGATTTCAAAGATTGGAAGTTTTTTTTAAATCACCCTGAATTCTTTTAAATTTTGTGGAATTTTTTAAAAATATTTTTAAATTGCTTCCAATTCATTTGAATTGTTTGGAATTTAACTTGAATTGTTTTGAAGTCTTATGAATTTATCCTGAATTTGTTATCCTTTGAGCGCGAAAAAAGTACCCTATAAGGATGTCAAAAAGTACCCTTTGGTCCCTATATTTTATCCCAGAGGGACAATGTGAAGCCTGTGTTTGTTTTTAAGAAATTATATGTACTTTATACTGCTTCCTGCGGGCAGCAGCTAAACACACTTGTTTTCGCTTTTTTTGCCACCAGTGTCCCGGAAAAGAATAAAATTGTAGATTCGCATTCTTAGCTCCGTATTTGAGCAACCTACTATGCAAGAAATTCTTCTTGATCCGGTTTTTTAAGCTGAAACCCCTCAAATATTTACATTGTTATCCATGGTAATTGCACAACACGGCAGAACGACTCACCCAGCCCTTCAAAAATTTCGCCGTCTGATGGCGCTGCCAACATACTTGAATACTCTATAGGCTAATAACTGCGTCTCTAAGCGCGTCATATATTTGACATTGCACGACGCATCTCATTTTGACTCTAAACTTAACTATACATAGTAATATATTTTGAATAGGATTTACTAAATAAGGTGTCTTTTACCAAAGGAACTGTATTGGAATGAATCAAAGTAAGATCTATATCACATTTAGTTTTATTAGTCTATTAAATACTCATTTATAGATATATAGAAAGGGGACCTGTACTCGAGCAATAGTCACTAGTACCATAATAATCTGTAATGTAATACATCACGTTTCATAACAATTATTTCTCCATTTTTCACCGTGTAATGTAAGTTCCGACATATTTCCAGATAGGGCCACATAAGATTCCGTCGGGCAAATAATTGCATTTTCTGTTTCCGATATCCGCTTGAAAGTCGGATAGAGCCTGGTAGGAAACCGTTTTCGGACTAAGACGAAAACAGTCTCCTAACGTAAGTTCCGATAGAGTTCCGGATAGGGCCGAATAAGATTCCATCAAGCAAACAATTCGATTTTGTTTCCGATGTCCGCTTGGAAGCCGGATAGAGCCAGATAGGCAATCGTCTTCGGACTTGAACGAAAACAGTCTTCTAATGTAAGTTCCGACATAATTCCAGATAGGGCCGCATAAGATTCCGTCGGGCAAATAATTCAGTTTTCTGTTTCCGATGTTCGTTTCAAAGCCGGATAGATCCAGATAGAAAACCGTTCTTAGACTTCAAACCAAAACAGTCTTCTAATGTAAAATCCGACATAGTTTCTGATAGGGCCGCATAATATTCCGTCGAGCAAATAATTCAATTTTCTATTTCCGATGTTCGCTTTAAAGCCGGATAGATCCAGATAGGCAATCGTTTTCGGACTTGAACGAAAACAGTCTTCTGATGTAAGTTCCGACATAGTTCCTGATAGGGCCGCATGAGATTCCGTCGGGCAAATAATTCAATTTTCTATTTCCGATGTTCGCTTTAAAGCCGGATAGATCCAGATAGAAACCCGTTTTTCGACTTATACGAAAACAGTTTTCTAATGTCACATTCCGACATAGTTCCAGATAGGGCCGCATAGGATTCCGTCGGGCAAATAATTCAGTTTTCTGTTTCCGATGTTCGCTTCAAAGCCGGATAGATCCAGATAGAAAACGGCTGTTGGACTTAGACGAAAAGAGTCTTCTAACTTAAGTTGCGACAAAGTTCCGGATAGGGCCAGATAAAATGATATTTTCCATATGTCATACGAATTAAAATCCGGATAGAGTCGCTAGTTTTCCGTTTAAGATTTTACGAACCGAAAGAGATCCAGATAGAGACGGAATAAAATCCGATGTGGGCTATCCGCACCTTTATCCGGTTTTGTATCTGACTCTATCAGATCATATCCGTCATTTTAAGCAGGGCTTAGTGCTCAAAAATGAGAAAAACGATTTATCAATAACTATATATTACTGGGCTAAACCAAAAAATACAAAGAATATAACCACTCAGAGATATCCGGGTCGACGCACCACAGTCCGCACTGAACTACGATAATTATTCATAGAGTTATTATAGAGTAGGCATGCTATGGGCGCGCGCGTAAGTGTCTCTCTCTACTAGCGCATGCGCGGTACATCAATGTACCAGAAGGCTATGGGGACGGCGACTGACACTTGCGGCGCGTGGAGATACACAAGACGATGGTTCCAACGGTGGTAACGTCTGCTATTCGAATTATATCAGTCCTTCATAACGCAGCGTTGAGGTTTTAGCTTGAAGCACTATTTTCGAAATACCAGATGTGCATGTGGCATTTGGGTGTAAAAATAAAGGACCAAATTGCTTTCCAAGTAACAAAAAACTAAGGAAACTGTACATACTTCATCTCTGATACTGCCTCGTGCCTGCGTACAAGGTATATCTCCACTCACCGTGCTGCCCCCTAAGCTGAGCTTGACAAATCGCCGTCCCCATTATATACGTTTTCGGCACGAGTTTTATAAGTTACATTCTATTTAATTTATACTAATATAATTTATAATATTCAACTTACTTGAGAAAGCTGCGAGTATATAACCAGTTTATTATTTTATATGACTCGTACATATAATAAAAATTCAAACTATCATTTCATTCAAATAAATGCTGTCAAAAGGTCTTGTTTACATTTTCAAGTCTGAAATCGGTTAGATTGACAGAGCAGTGTTGCCAGATCCCTGCTTAAGCGAGTCGCAGGTTGGGTATACCCGAGTCGCACGAAAATCGCGCACGCTTGAATAGCCCAAAATCGCGCACTTTCGGCTTGAAGTAGCCCAAAGTAGCGACTTTCACAATTTCGTTCCGAGAAAAGGGGGACGGTGTGGTTTGAGAACCAGGTACGTGGTGACGCTGTCTTCTTAGCTCGGTACCTCCAGTGGAACTCCGATACCGTATCGAAAGTCGAAAATTGAACGGACCTCTTTTTCTAACGTGTCGAGATAGAAAGAGAGGTTCGTTCGATTTTCGTCTTCGAAAAAGCATCGGAGTCCCACGGCTCATGGATGGAAAGCATGCTCAACAGTGTAATGGCCGATGTTGCGATTGCTGTTGGCGTTAACGTCTCGACTAATATAAGAGCACAGGAGACGACGTTGGCAGCTGCGATTGCAAAATAGCCCAAAATAGCCCAATTCGCGGGTCTCTCGCACTTAAGTAGCCCAAATTGCGACTTGTCGCAAATCACCAATTTCAGTCGCGCACAGAGCCTCTGAAGTAGCCCAATTTGCGATTAATCGCGCGATCTGGCAACACTGGACAGAGGATGTTCGTGCTTTTCCTCTGTTTTTCGGTTTTCCTCTAATTGTTCGCGCATGCGTATCGTTTCGTGACAGAAAGAGATAGAATCACTAATCCGATTATCTTTCTGTTTTCATTGGGAGGATGCCTTACGGCCGGGCTTGCCTACTCTATCTGTAATAACTCTATGTAATTATTACGATTTTTGGTAACAAAAAATACGGAATTCTACATTTTTTTTATTGTTTTTGAATTGTTTTTCACTTTTTAGATTTCTAATAAAACAAGTACTTACCATTCACGAGAAATATGAAAGCTTCTTTCCAGCATCCATCTGGAGATTCAACTTTATAATACGTATTGCTTGTATTACTCGGATCATAGTTTAAAACATTATTAAAAAACGTTTTTTCGCACGAGCCGCGAACTTGAGCGTAGGCGAATACCACAATACTTCACAAAAGACACAAAACGAAAAATAATTACTCGTAATTAGCAAATAGCAGTAAGGAGAATACCATAATACTTCACAGGACACAAAACGAAAAATAATTACCCGGCGTACGTAGCAAATGGTAGCAATAAGCAGCCGAAGATTACGAGCGACACGTGCTTAACGTGCAATTCCGAACAAAAATGGACGACTTATTGGCATTGGTCGACCAAGTTCACACTCAGCCCGGTGGTACTTCCGAGCTGCAAACGACATGAGATTTGACCGTCGCCGAGGGTGGCGCTGACAGTACGTTGAACGTTTTTTCCTATGCATTTGTAGCTCTAGTCATCCCAAAGTACTGTCAGCACCACCCTCAGCGATGGTCAACTCTCATGACACTTTCATTTCACATGCATATACAATCGGGCCGGGCTGCTCACACTCTAGCTATTCCCGATTCGAACCGCAATCTTCTGCGCATCGACGCTACCATGAAAAACGACGTCGGGTCGTGTTACGCATATATCCCCTGGCGAAAGTATCGGATAAGAATTCCTTCCGAACCAATCCGAAGTCATCCGAATCATTCCGGAATCTGTATCCGAACAAATCCGAGTTAATTCGAACCGATCCGAAAAAATATCTACATGTCGTTCGATCCAAATTGGTCAAAAATTAATCCGACTCAATCCGAACTTCCAATCCGAATAAATCCGAACCAAATTTTCAAACCGAATGAATTCTAACTCGGATTGACGTAAAACGATTTTCAATCCGAACGAATCCAATTCAATCCGAACACGGATTCATTCGGATTGGAAATTCAGTGTATATCAATCCGAGTTCGGATTCATTTGCATTGAAACTTTGGTTCGGATTTGTTCGTTTTGGAGTTCGGATTGAACTGAATTGAGTCGGATTAATTTTTAAACGATTTGGGTCAACCGAAATGTATAACTTTTTTCGGATTGGTTCGAATTGACTCGGATTGGTTCGGATACAGATTCCGGAATGATTCGGATTGGTTCGGAAGGAATTCCTATCCGATAATTTTGCCAGGGTCGCGCAAGCGCGATTCACGCCGGCCAATATGGCCGAATATACATAACTGTGTAGCTTATATTGCCTTAATCGGTTAAGTGTAGTACGTTTATAAATGATAAGGAAGCAAAAGAACTTATGAATGTATTGATTACCATAGACTGTGAGCAGACGTATAATGTAACCTTAAAATACTTGTACATGTAACAACCTCATAGAAACCAATGGACTTGGGTAGTTAGTGAGAACTGAAAAATTAGTTTTAATATTCCAGAAAGAACCCAGTTCTATTTGAGTCTGGAAATCCAAGTAGGTTCTGTTTATGTAAAAACCTCATAGAAACCAATA
>CAKNYM010030402.1:0-17287 GCA_932195095.1 Andricus curvator
CACACACACACACACACACACACACACACACACACACACACACACACGCGCGCGCGCGCGCGCGCGCGCGCGCTCTCAGTGGAGCCCTGTGGTGGTTGTTCAACCTTTTTTTTAATTATATATAGTCAACATGTAGTCAATAATAATATATAATAATATATAGTCAATTGTCGAAAATGAGAAGTGCCGCATATACTGGAACTTCATATTCTCGACAATTGTTTCTATTGCGTACACGAGGCGTGACATAGTTCTCCTTGACTTCGAGAAACGAACCATGTTCGTTCTCGAATTTTCGGCACCAGCTCACGAAAACGTCATAGCCAAGGAGAAGGAAAAGAGGGAGAGGTATAAAGACCTTATAAAGGAGTTGCGACGGTTATACCCGGAATATTCTGTTAAGCTAATCGTTTTGATCATCGGCGCTCTTAGAGGTGCCAAGGTTTCACTGGTTAATAGCCTGAAAAGCATCCCTGCGTGTCAAAAAAATGCTGAGACACTTGCGGGGAAAATGCAGGAGGCGGTCGTCCTTGGGTCGCTCCGTGTCCTCAGGGTGCACGAGACTTTTGCCGGATCATTGTATTGAATTCGTCGCAGACTGTAACCACCAATCGCACGGTCGTGAGACGTACAGCTGAAATTTTACCGCGATTTCGCTGAGAGCGGGTGCAATTTTTCAGATTAGCACCCGCTCCCGGCGAAATCCTGCGGTTGTCCTTATGACAAACTTTCAACTACATGTATACAGGAATTTTGTTTATTAATTGAAAAAATTAGCAGAAAGGAATTCATTATTTCATAATAAATAAGCAATAATTGTACCTATATATTTCACTTACCAGTGTACTACTGCAAACAATGATGGGTAGAATGAGAAGCGGCCACGAAACAGTTATAATAGCTTTCCAGTACGTCTTCAGAAAAGTCAACGTTGACACATATATAGATACTGGCCCTGAACCTTCAGGAATATTAGACCTATACATGAAAAAATATATATCAAATGCATGTTTATGTTTTTATGATTTTATCGATTTAAAAGTTTCGCAGCGCTATACATTTCATGAAGAGTGGTAATATTCGTTGCATGTCGACTTAACGAGGTTATTTACTTTTATTACACTTCGAAAATTGATAATATAAACGAAACTCAACCCTTCCATATTTACGTCCCTCGCTGATATGTGATTGACATACAACTCTGATTTCCTTGCTTTTCAAATAGATTTTCGTATTTGCAGATAGGAAATTTGCATTACCGATTCCACTCTTATAAAAGTTTGTTATGATACACGTTGAGGTTTTGTCACTTTTTAATTTCCTCCTTTTTAAATACTATATTTATGTTAAGTCAATATTTCGTCCACACCTTGACATTTGATTTTCAACTTTTTAACAAACTATTCATTTTTTCCTGAACCTTAAATAATTAGGTATGTTCAAAATTTATAAAGATTTCAGAATTGATTATGTATTGCTTTTCCATTTTGTATGCTTTCAGAATTAAGTAGATATGTTAAAACAAAATTTTCACATTTAGAAATTAAAAAATATATAAAAGCAGCCCTTATGAAGCCAGTCTAATCAAGATATTGCGTGCGTCATTTGACGATACTTCGTCGCGCATGGCTCGCATTTAAAAAGGTGGACAAGCAAAAAAGAATCAGATGGAATATCAGAGAATTAGAGATAAAGGTGGTATCTGAGTTAACTCAAATTACTTTGTTAATTTGAATTTTTTAACTGAATTTCGTATCATAGCTTTTCTATAAAAAATGTCTGATTGTGAGTTCGATTAGCCAGAAAATAATTTTATTTAGCCCTTGTGAAAGGAAATAATTGGATCCAACTGAGTTCGATTTGGACCGATTCACTTGATTAATTCATGATAGAGAAAGTATTAGATTTGTCCGAAATTGCACACCTCAGTTTTTCAACACAAAAAACAAGTTTGTATTTGCGTATGTTTGTTCCTCTGCTTCTGTTCAACCGTCCGTTCGTAAGCTCGATAACTCCCCAGAGGGCAAAAAAATTAAGGATGTCCTAGAGACGACTTCGGGACATCCCTAAGACGTCTTTTGGAACATGTCTTTTGGACATCCTAGGGATGCCTTAAAGACGTCTAACGTCAGTACGAAAGATGTCATGAGAAAATTCAATGTCTTTAAGACGTCTTGAGGACATCTTGAGGACATTGGACGTCTTAGAGACGTTGTTTGGACTGACATTGCACGTCCTAGGAACGTCGCAAGGACGTTCTTGGGATGTTCATGGCTTTGTGTCCACTGGGTCTTGAAAAAAATGAATGAATGGATTGAATCGGACTTCGGAATACTTTTTTTTGTCCTAAAAGAAAGAATGAGTTTGTTAACCAGCCTTCCTCAATCAACGGTTCTGGGTTTATCCATTGATAATGGTATGCAATAAAAAAATAAATAAAAAACGATTTCAAAAAAGCGGTCAACAATACAAAATAAATCCAAAGTAGGTTTTTCGGGTTTCAATCTTGTGTAAAACTATGAATCTTGCCGACGTTTCGTGAACATTGCAGTTGACTTCTTCAGGGCTAACCTGAAACTGAAGTTTCAGGTTGTGTTGTTCTTATATATATTTTCTACGATGCCTGTGATTGGCCAAAGCGCCCCATCGTGGGGACTGGTCGAACTTGATTGGCCAATTAAGTCTTTTTCAAAAACCCGGGAGGACGGAAAGCCAAATCGGATTGGTATTATATCCATTGTCCCTATTGGTGGTATTAGGGTGTTTTAAGATTTCGATTGCTTCTCTATGTTTTCTTGGATAAATATTGTACGTTTTTGCGATGACGGTTGTTTTGTCAAATAAAATGCTATGGCCTGTTTCGATATGATGCTCAGCTAGTCCGGATTGCGTGAAATGTTTTAGCCTGACTTTACTCTCATGTTCCTTTACACGTTGGCTTACCGCTCTCCCGGTTTATCCACTGTAGGCTTTGCCACAAGAGCAAGGGATTTAATAGACTCCCGGATCACTGAGAGGTGCCTTTTTATCTTAAGGGTTATTTAGAAGTTGTCCTATTTTCGCAGGTGGTTTAAATATAGTTTGGATGTTATGTTTGTTGAGAATTATTCCTATTTGTTCGGTGATACCTTGAATGTAGGGTAGGATGGTGGTCATTTTCCTCTCTCTTTCTCTAGTAGGTTGTGTTGACTTATTTTTATGAGTGTATTTTCTCATTGCTTTATCGATTTGTTTGTTTTTGTAATCGTTTTGTATTAGGATTTGTTTAACGTTTTGTAATTCCTTTTGTAAGTTATCTTTATCTGTTATGGAGACAGCTCTGTTTACAAGGGAGTTGACGACCGATTACTTTTGAGATGGGTGGTGGTGGGAGGAGGCATGTAGATATCTGTTTGTATGGGTGGGTTTTCCGTAAACTTCATGTCCTAATTTGTTATCAGATCTTTTCTAAACTAGTACGTCCAAGAAGGGCAGAGACTTGATTGGCCAATCAATTTCGACCAGTCCCCACGATGGGGCGCTATGGCCAAAGGCATCGTAGAAAATATATATAAGAACAACACAACCTGAAACTTCAGTTTCAGGTTAGCCTTGACGAAGTGAACTGCAATGTTCACGAAACGTCGGCCAGATTCATAGTTTTGCACACGATTGAAACCCGAAAAAACTTCTTTAAATTTATTATAATGAATCATCGTGAAAACATTAAATATATTATTGAAGAACTCTACGGGGAGAGTTTTCTTACTAAAACTAACACTTTTAGTAAGCTCAGGTCTTCTCAAGCAAAATCTACTAAAATCTTTAGCTTTATTAAAACGGTGTAGGGACGACAACATCGTCCAAAATATCTTACAGGTACGGTGAAAAACCATTTGGGAACATCTAAATCCGAATCAATTCTACATAAAACAAGTTTGCTTCTCTTGAAAGAAAAAATACAACATACCAAATTTGTCTTGCACACTACCTCCAAAAAACTTATATAACTTCACCTTTTCCTATCGTACACTCTCAGATTTGATATCTGGTCTACATTGGACCGCATATCATTTGACCAATCCCAACGGATTAAAGATCTTTCCACTAAAAAAAAATAATTTGACAAATTACTTCCAGTAAGCCACACACCACTAACTAACACAGTAAAAAACATCTCTAACCATCCTCTCAGCAATGAATTGATTTCAGTCTTATCTAAAGGACATAATTTTGCAGCAGCTGCCTCCAAAATCCCGAAAGAAGAAATCATCAGTAATTTGGAATCCACAATATATACCCTTCCACTCAAAAAAGCGAATGACATACGGCGTACGACGTCCAACATCTTACGCCAAGCCCAACTTCCCTCCCCAAACTTAACAAAACAAGAAAAAACAGCAATTAAAGAACTCAATCAGAATAAAGATATCATAATATTACCCGCAGACAAAGGCAACACAACAGTAATAATGAATAAAGAAGACTATAACAACAAAATCAAGGATCTTTTAACTGACGATACATATAAAAAACTGATAAAAGACCCCACAAAAACAATATTTAGCAAAACAAAAACCCTTCTAAAAGACTCAACACTTGACGCGAAACAATATCTAAATTAATACCTACTAATCCCATCTCTCCAAAACTTTATGGGCTCACAAAAATCCACAAAAACAACATTTCACTCAGACCGATCATCAGCGCAATAAACTCACCAACTTACAACCTAGCACGTTTCTTCGCCAAAGAACTGAATTCTTTCAAAGGAAACTCTATCACACACGTGCAAAACTCTTTTGACTTTATCAGAAATATACAACAGATTCACATTCAACTCCAAGTCATCCTATTGAGTTTCGACGTAGTATCTCTCTTTACGAAAGTACCCATCTCTGATACAATCGATATTATTAAATCCTTTGCAAACTTCCCCTCCAATCTCATACCTTTGATAGGACATTGTGTCAATAATACCTACTTCTGTTCCAATAACCAATTCTACGAACAAACCTCATGAGCAGCAATGGGATCTCCAATCTCACCTGTAATAGCCAACATCTTTATCGAAAATCTAGAAACTAAAATATTCAACCAATCCAAGCTTAAACCGGAATTTTGGTGCCGTTACGTTGATGACACTTTTGTCATCTGGAGACATGGAATTGATGAACTACACAAGTTTTTCGATTTCATCAATCGATTACACCCTAATATTCAGTTCACCATGGAAATTGAACAAACCGGAAAATTGCCTTTCTTGGACGTACTAGTTTACAAAAGATCTGATAACACGTTAGGACATGAAGTTTACAGAAAACCCACCCATACAAACAGATACCTACATGCCTCCTCCCACCACCACCCATCTCAAAAGCAATCGGTCATCAACTCCCTTGTATGCAGAGCTGTCTCCATAACAGATAAAGATAACTTGCAAAAGTAATTACAAAATGTTAAACAAATTCTAATACAAAACGATTACACAAACAAAAAATTGATAAAGCAATAAGAAAATACGCTCAAAAAAACAAGTCAACACAACCTACTAAAGAAAGAGAGAGGAAAACGACCACCATCCTACCCTACATTCAAGGTATCAAAGAACAAATAGGAAGAATTCTCAACAAACATAACATCCAAACTATATTTAAACCACCTGCGAAAGTAGGACAACCTCTAAACAACCCTATAGATAAAAATGCACCTCTCAGTGATCCGGAAGTATATAAAATCCCTTGTTCTTGTGGCAAAGTCTATATTGGAGAAACCGGGAGAGCGGTGAGCCAAAAAACAACCGTCATCGCAAAATCGTACTATATTTTTCCAAGAAAACATAGAGAAGCAATAGAAATCTTAAAACACCCTAATAACATCAATAGCGACAATGGATATAATACCAGTCCGATTTGGCTTTCCGTGCTCCCGGTTTTCAAAAAAAAGACTTGATTGGCCAATCAAGTTCGACCAGTCCCCACGATGGGGCGCTCTGGCTAATCGCAGACACCGTAGAAAATATATATAAGAACAACACAACCTGAAACTTCAGTTTCAGTTTAGCCCTGAAGAAGTGAACTGCAATGTTCACGAAACGTCGGCGCAAGATTCATAGTTTTGCACACGATTGAAACCCAAAAAACCTCCTTTAAATTTATTATAATGAATCATCGTGAAAGCATTAAATCTATTAGTACAAAATAATTTAGGAAAAGGCAAGTAGTAACCTAAACAGAATGGTAGAGAGAATTATTTGATAATGTTAACATGAATGAAGAACAAAGTAATATCGTATTTTAATTAGGAATAAGAACAATATAAACTTGGAAACCGATAAATGAGTGATTCTCCTGGAATGATCGTTTCACAGGTACGAAAATTAAAAAAATATATTTATTTTTTACTTTAAAACCTCTGATTCACTATATTTTTTTATACTTCAGATGAGAGTAATAAATATAGGTTTTTTTTATAAAATATTTATAATTTCGATATTAAATGCCAAAGGAATGAGATTTGGGGGTCGAATATAGAAAAAATGGTTAATATATTTAAAAAGGTAAATCTACTTTCATTGATTATTTAAGAATATTATTTACTAACATAACCTGGAAAAAATCCAGGAATTTTAGCAAATATTAAAAAAAATTAATTACAGGAAAAATTATCATTTTGGGAGAAGCACCCAAATAATTTTGAAGTCGGCGCCTGAAAAAACTACACTCGAATTTAAATTTTAGCAAATTCGATTTATGCGTTCCAATAATTACGCCGCGCCGCGGTTTCGGGTGAGACGAGCCACGGGGGGATGTGCCGTGGTCACTCATGTATGACAAAACAGCATAGCGATAAAGCGCAGTACCCCAACGGCCTAGCTGGATAAAGGTGTTCGCACAAGAAAATCCGTTGCAGTGTGCTGGTAAAGTCTCACGAACGTGCCGTCCGCGCACGAACACATAACGCCAACCAATCGCGTGCAACCTGCCGTGCTGCTACGGTCCGTAGCAGCACTTACTGAAGTGCGTTGCGAACTAGTTTAAGTAGCGAGGTACTTGCGTGCGTCACCGCTCGGAAGGCAGCAGCACGACAGGTTGCACGCGATTGGTTGGCGTTATGAGTTTGTGCGCGGACGGCACGTCCGTGAGACGTCTCCAGCGCACTGCAAAGGATATTCTTGTGCGAACACCTTTACTGCGTCCCGTTGCGCAACATTGCGATACGGCCCTGATGTTTACGTTCGGAGACGCTTAATTTAAGTCGAAGGTCAGAACCAAAACCTTGCTTAAATTGAAATTCGAGTGTATGTATAACAAACTTATGTCCCGATTTTTGTGTTCTTATTGTTGACAGCATAGAATTATTATATTTATTTTTCATATTTTTAACTTCTACTTCGAATATTTTTTTGCCTACGAGAAATTATATCAGAGCTTATACATATTTTTTTTCTATTGAAGTTCTCTACTAATTCCTTAATTTATTTTTATATATTATTTTTTACTGTTTATTACATTTTTGAAAATCTTTTAACATTTTTAAAAATTTATAGTCATTTCTGGCGCCGACTTCAACATTATTTATAGGTTTTCAAGTGTAGGGAGACCGGGGAAAATCCGGCTATTTTTTCTCAATTGATTTTCCAATAATAAAACTGGGGTTTTCTGCAAAACAAAATATATGAAGTGAAAGGACTCTTAGCTGCAAAACTTTTTTTTTATCGCAAATGAATTTTCTTTAGGAGGCGAAAATTTGCAGGCATGTAAATGTGACCTTCCTAAAAATCCCGGGGCAAATCTGGCACTTTTTTTCAATTGATTTTTCAATAATAAAATTTGTTTTTTCTGCAAAACAAAATATATGAAGAGAAAGAATATACTCTTAGCTACGAAACATTTTTTTCTTTTTTTTTTGCAAATTAATTTTTTTTGGGAGGCGGTTTGTTGAGAGGATAGGCTGAAAAGTTGAATACAACGCCGGAACGTCGAGAAAAACGTGTGTTTATTTTTGATGTTCGCAATATAACCTCAATTTTCTCTGAGGTGCCGGATTTGCCCCGGTCTCCCCTATATCGTTCTTATTTTTATTTGAAATACGACATCAGTTCGTTCTTTATTCATGGTTACCTTATTAAGCTATTCTATGTTATGACCTATGATATTATTTTATTGAGATGAAAAGAAATGGTCCCGACAAAAAGACAAATTTTCTATGTTAAAAAAATTTGAAATAATTTAATTTGTTTATAAACATTATTTATAACAATAAAACATGTTTCTATTTTATTTCTTAGTGTGGAAATCTTTCTCTAAAAAATAGATGTGTCACGAAAATCTCAAAAACATTCTTGTCGCTTTTCCTGAATGCCGATTGGGTAAATTGAAAAACTCGATGGAAGGAATATACCAAATTCACACAAACAATTAAGAATTGAGTTTCAGTTGAAGGCCAGTGACAAAGAATGTCACATTTGTGTGCATAATAGAACTGATAAAAATGTAAGATTTATTATTGAAAAATTTTATTATTACATTTTTAGTTAAAATAATTAATTTTCAACCAAGAAAAAGGGAATTTTCAACAACATAGTCAAACTTTAAAACAAAATGATGGCTCTTTGACAAAAAAAATTAATTCTCAGCATCCCTACAGCAGACCTTACAGCATCAGAAATCGAACGCGAGAATTTTCATGATTCTAAAGAGCGAAAGCATGCCCGATCGAATGAGCCTATTCTCAAATTTGTGCGATCAAAATTGTACGCAATATACAGCGACAACGTTTATTTAACCCTCGCAGGGGCTCGTCCCATGAAAACACGATTTTCTTGAAAAGCTGAAAAGGTACTGTAAGGTCGGTTTCTTCGTTCCACGCCACATATATTGAAAAAAAAATATGTTAGAAGTAAGATTTAATGATAAAATCCATTTATTTTGGGCATGATGTAGTGTCAAATTAAATTTCAATTAATTCGAAGTGCAGAAAAAACAAAAAATATTTTTATTTTCAATAAAAAACCTGTTAAAGGGTCTAGCCGGATAAGATAGTCAAATCTGCCTTGTAGGGAACCACTATAACTAAATACAACCTCATATTCGACATGTATAGAAACCCCTTTTCCTAGATTTTCAGACCCCTAGATCCCCATGGGGCAAGATGGGACACCTTTTAGTGCTGGCGAGTTTTTTTGCAATATCTCGGTCAATTTTTGAGCTAGGAAAAAGAAAAAAAAGCAAATTGTAGGGTTTTTCAAGAAAACTTAAAAAAAATTTATATCGAAAACAAAGACAAAGTTTTTGATGTATTTTTGTACGTAAAATACGATGGCGTGGTTGGTTTCATCGTAGGAATTATGTAGAAAGAGCTAGGGGCGAAAGACCACTCAAAAAGATCGTTTTTCGTCTCTAGCTCCTTCTAAATAGATCCTACGATAAAACCGATTGCGCCATTGTACTCTACGCAAAAAAAGACATCGAAAAAGTGTATTACTTTTTTCAAAACAATTTTTGTGAAATTACAATAATTTCTAATATTGTGAGCCGGGCCGATCGCTTTTATTTGCTGAATTTTTGAAGGGCTGCCAAAAATTATTTTCAAAAAATTAATACACGTTTTCGATGTATTTTTTTGCGTAGAATACGATGGCGTGGTTGGTTTCATCGTAGGAATTATGTAGAAAGAGCTAGAGGCGAAAAACGCGGTTTTTAGTGGTTTTTATTTTTTTTGAGGTCTTTCCACCACATTTAAAAATCTGAAAAAAATCACAGGAATTTTTGAGCCAAAAATACATAACATATTTTTTTTAGCGAGGAGTCGGTCTTTGTTTTCGATATACAATTTCCTTTTTTTACTTTTTCCTAGCTCAAAAATTGACCGAGATATTGCAAAAAAACTCGCCAGCACTCAAAGGTGTCCCATCTTGCCCCATGGGGATATAGGGGTCTGAAAACCTAGGAAAAGGGGTTTTTATACATGCCGAATATGAGGTTGTATTTAGTTATAGAGGTTCCCTACAAGGCAGATTTGACTATCTTATCCGGCTAGACCCTTAAACCAAAAAATACGAATTTGCAACAAAAGAGTTGAATTTTCAATCAATAAAGAAAAAAATCTCATGCAAAATGTTGAGTTTTCAAGTCATTAAGACAAATTTAAAAAAAAAAAATTTCAACTTATAATTCAAAAATATGCATTTTCTACCAAAATCATTCAATTTTCAAATAAAAAGACGAGTTTTCAATCAAATAAGTGAATTTTCAACTGAAAAAGATCAATATTCTAGCAAAAGTAGAATAGCTACATTTTTAGTAAAAAAATTCATTTTCAAACAAAAAAAAACAACGAATTTGCAACCAAATTTGTTAAATTTTTAACCAAAGAAACGAACTTTTTACTAAAATGCTGCATCTTCAATAAAAAAAAATTTTAACCAAATAGTTGAATTTTTAACTGAAGAAGATAAATGTTCAACCAAACATGGAATAGTAACATTTTCAGTTAGAAAAATAATTAAAAAAAATATTAACAATATAGTCAAATTTTGAGCGAAAAGAAAAAGATTTTTCAACTGAAATAATGAATCAACAAAGAAAAAAGAATTTTCAACGAAGTAGTTCCACTTTCAACTAATAAGTTGAATTTTGAAACAAAAAAAGGTTTTATAGTCGCTATTCACGATTAGCGAAAATCTTGAAAATTTAATCAAATATGTACTTATATTAGAAGAAAGATCCTGGAACAAAGTCATATTTATATGATGATTCGAGCAAGAACTGATTTAAATACCCTGTAAATTCCAGATTTTCCCGTTTTTCTTTCTATGAGGTATTCATCTTGAAAAATATCGGAAACCACTAAAGTGTAAAGTTATGAAGTGAAATTGGTCATATTACATATTACATCATAATACATAATACATCATATTACCTATTACATCATACTACATGTCACATCATATTGCATCATGAACATAAATGTCACATTTTTTTAAATCTTGAACTTTGAGAATAAAATTTTGATATTAAAGCAAAATCATTTTATACATTTATGTGACAAATATTTCCAGAAAACACGGTAAATGGAGCCTTATCAAAAATTTGAATCAAATTCAAATAGTCGAATTTAATTCTACCTTGATGAACAGTTCATGCGGAAATACCTTGAAAATGTATTTTTGATATTTTTTAAATGTAAAAAAAAATTAAAAGTACGGTGTCAGATTATTACACAAGCAGAGAGTCCTATTTTGCTGATGAAAAAATAATGTGCCAATTTTGAAGAATTATAAGTGGAAAAAATGGTGTCCTTCATATTGAATTTCCTGGAATTTTCTCGCTATAATAAGGGAACGTTTGTAGATCCTATGCAACGCTCTCAAATCATATAAGATTTTCTATAAAATCCATAAAATAATGTTGGAAAATAATACAACAATTTTTTCTAAAGAAATTGTAATTAGTGCGCGCATAGCGCGCACAATGTTCTGGTATTAATAAAAAAAAGAACTTAGTAGGTAGTATAAATATAAAAAATTATAGGTTTTTGTCATTTTCGGCTTAAATAACAAATATTTTTGAAAATGAGCCTTGACAGACCACTTCGAAATTAAATATTGGACCCCAAAAATAAGAAAAAAATCTGTCTGCTGCACGGGTATATTATCATCACCTTGTAGTGTCAATTCAAGACTTTACAAAAATATTACGTCTCAAAATGAGACTTTTGAAATGTGAAGTGCAATACAATGAAATCCAGATTTTTCCTGTAAACAAAAAAAAACACATGAAAACAAGATCACCGAAACGATTCTTAGTCAACCCCTCAAGCTTTTAACAACGATGGATTATTCTTCATGATATACGTCCCTCGAAAACGCTTAGCTACGGCCACTGCTTCTATTGAGTCATATCCGGCCAGTAAAGTACGACCGGGGTGAATCATAAAAAAGCCCTTGTTCGCGGTTCTTTCTCGTCTGGAACAGACACGGAACGCTAAAGCAAAGTAGAGAGAATGAAAAAAAGAGGGTAGGAAATTCGTACGTGCATATACAACATATATACATGTATAACTATATATGGGTACTGGGTAGAAACGGAGACAGAGAAGTGAGATTGTGCCTGGAAGCACAACTAGCGAGTGAAAATGGGTGCGAGGAAGTGAATGGAAAGGGATGTAGAGGAAAGTGGAAAAGGATGGAAAGGGATAGGCAAGGAATGAAAAAAAACTGTGTAGTTCATGCTCGTGTGGAAAATGGAATCGACTCGCAGATGTAGAGGGCAGAACAGGCAGGCAGATAGAAATGGGTTTATCCAAAAGTAGAGGAGCTGAAGTAGTCTAGTTCAGAGTTCAGTCTAGGTCTAGTTGAGGTAGTTGTGCTAGAGACAAGGGGAGGATATTTTCGAACCCCTCGCGCGTTTCTGGGGTAGTCTGCATTGCGCATTCAGTATTCACGAGACAGGCGCATCGTGGCGACGCCGCGCCGAAGTCGACGGTTGACGGTTGTCGCCAACCGGGACAACACGCTCCAGGAAAGTAGGCTCGCAAAACAACCACCGACCTCGGTCAGAAGGGGGTGCCTGAGTTGAGCCTACAGCCCCTACACCAGTCACCACTTCAACCAGCCGGTCAGCCGGAAGTCATCAGCTGTAAGTTACTCAACCCTACTCTTACCGACCTCGGGTCGATTATTATCCTTCTACCAGGTCATATCTGTTATTCTTACCTGTTCCTACTAGTTTTTTCAGTGACTCCAAACTTTTTCATCAAAAAATTAGTTTATAAACAATTTTCTTTTTAATTTAACGGATATCTAGAGAACGTTTTTAATCATTGGAACGTTCCACAGTGGGGCAAAACAAATTCCTCTGAACTTATTCTAGGCCTTATTATTTTGATCCGATTTGTACGTTTTTTCTTACTGAAAGAACTTTTCAAAGATATTTGTAAGAGCCGATTTCTGATTTTTTAAAAATATATCCCTCCCATTTTGTTGAAATTATTTATAATTATATGTACAATATAAAAGCAGTGAAGACATACCTTACAAATAATATCCAGCATCTTACAACATTTAAATTTACTTTTTATAAACTAATGAGTGAAAGTGCTACTTTAAGATTAATCACACTGAGGCACATTTTTCAACTATTTCTTCGAGACACACGTAAAAACAATGCTTAATTACAATTTTTGAAAAATCCAAAATTTAAAGTTTAAACAAGGCCGCGGCTACATGTACAGAAATTTCCGTACAAATAGCCGGATTTTTTTGGTACGAATAGGGGAGCTGGAAAAGGGGCTATTTGTATAGAAATTTCGGTACCAATAGCCAGATTTTTTCGGTACGTGTAGACACTCCCTTTAAACAAATTCAATAAACAAATTCAATAAACAAATAGGCACTGTCTAGTATCACTGAATTTTTCGTAATACTAGCCCTGGACGAGCTGAAAATCGGTTAGTCTTACGAAAAATTCCGTAAAAGTAGACAGTATGAAATAATTATACACATTTTAGTAACTTCTCGCTCTAAAATCTTCGTTTCTTCAACTGAATTGACTAAACAAATTTCGAAAGTAAATAATATTCATGAGACTTTATTGCTTGATAACAATTTTTTATTGTTCAAACAAATACAGATTTTCTCTTTATTTTCAACCGGCAGATTTCGTTTTTTCGACGAAATTCATTTTAAATTACTTGGCAAAATCCCTCCCTTAAGGATACTTTATCAGTGAACAAGAATGTTTGATTTTATGAAACTTTATAAACAAATTCACAACTTGCCAACGAATGGATATCGTTTTTTACGAAATCGACTAATAATGACTCAGAAAGAACCTGATTTATTAGGAGACTTTGTTAGGCGACAATACTTTTTTATTATTTTTATAGTATTAAGCCAAATCCTTTTCGAGGTGAACATAACTTGTTCGGTTCTGGCCTTGTTATACTACTGGGAATCGAAGAATTGATATGGTTATTTATTAATAATCTAAGGCTTACAGTCTCATTTTTTAGCAAGCAAAAATGTCTACCTTTTTACGTTTTTACATATATCTCAATCCCTTCTTTCATAAAAAATCGACAGGCATTCAGCCATTGACACACTCAATCCCTATTGCCCCAATTACTTCGAATGTTCCAATTCGCAACACGCCTACGAACTTAATCCCACGGAGTCCCTAAATCCCATACCGGCTTCAGCTGGATTTTTATAATTAGCGCTGGAATTTACTTAGACTTTAAGCCAAGGAGGAGGAAAATTGCAGAAAACCTTCCCGGAGTGCAGCCGGTTACCAGCCGAGTTTGGATGTAGTCATTCAATATATCATCGAAAATTAAAACACATCCTCGGCATCAAACCTCCCGCTCAACAATAGATAAGGCCATGTCATATTTACTCGATTTCTACCTTACCGGTTTGGAAAAACTCATGCCTGCACAAAATGAGATATCGAGTTTAAAATTAGGGAAATTAAATAAAGAGCACTTAGGAACGCTTGTGGGTGAAAATCAAAAAGTTGGCAATATCTGGAATATTATACCTACGCTTGTGATTAGACTAATAATTTTTTTAATTACGGGGTTTTATTGAGCTTATTTTTTACCAAAAAACCTTATGGCTCAATTATTTTCATTTTACTTGGTTTAAAAATTAAATTCGATTAAATATGAGTAAATGTCATCCGGTAACAAAACCGTTTTTCATTAATTTTAGAGAGTTCAATTTTTCTACTTAAATTGATTTACAATTATTGGAGATTATTGAATATACATCAAGATGTAAAAATTCAAATATGTACACGTAAAGCGTCTTTATGTTTGTTTTGTTTATGATTTAGAAGCACGGAAAAGATCGTACAATAATTTGGTGTCATCCGGTAACACAGGTTTATTATTAGAAGAAGCATATTTTCAGGGTGAGTTTAGGAATAAAAATATGAATAAATACATGTCTTTTTTACCTGTAAAACAATTCATTGGTAGGTTATTTCCATGTACAAATATGGCCGCGGGAGCTGGGAAAGGGGCTATTTGTACCAAAATTTCGGTACGAATAGCCGGATTTTCTCGGTACGCGTAGACACTCCCTAAAAATATACTTTAAAATAATAAGAAAATTATGGACAGTCTTGTCATCCGGTAACACTATATTTATTTTCAGTGAGGGAAGTTAGTTGTAAGAAGGGAAATAATCGATATTCACATTATTTTTTAATTGAAAAATAATTTTAAATAACCTTAAAGTTACTCGTTTTATTAATTATATTATAAACAAAAATAAAATAAATCTTGATATACCTTTATGAAGGTTCTAAAAGCACACCTAATTATTATGTTGACATAAAAAATATTTTATTAAAGGATTTAAATTAAATATTTGTCATGATATATAAAAATAGTGAAATTTTATGGACGAGCCTACTTCTTTATCTCACTTATTATAATTTTTTCACTTATTGTGATTAATATGAAGAGAAAATAAAGGTTTTATGTTGTTCTGAAATACTTTTGATAAAAAATATTGAATAATTCTGTCTTTCTGATTTTCACCCTTCTACGATTCTTCATTATTCAATTTTTGAAAAATCTGAAACCAAAAAGCAATCTTTTAATAATCGCAACATATTGTTTCAGTAACTTACTTCTAGATAAATTGGATACATACATGTAAAAATAAATATATTTTATATAAGCATGCACAATTTGTGTTGTAACAATAATGACTCAAAGTTGTATGTAGTTTTTTCTATGTTAATACATTATTTAAATATTCTGTTTTAATAAATAAAGGCTCATATTGATTATGAAAGAACTTTTCTAAAACTTTAATACGTTAATTTTTTGAATGAACTGCGCTTCGTTTTTAGATATGATTAAAATCGTACAACTTGATAAATTGTATTAAAATCTAATTTTTTCTGGTTTAGTTATTTTTGGTATAAAGCTCGATGTCAAAAAGTTGAGAAGTTTTGCAATCCAGATGTGTTTTCGTTCATTTTTATTTTATACTAATTTCGTATTTGGATGTAATTTAGATAAAAGAGTTTTCCAAATCCTACATAAAAAAATTTCTGTAGAGTGTAAATATTCAAAGTGAAAAAATTATTCAATAATATAGTTTAATTAATTTTAAAAGTCACAATTTGGAGACGTCAAAATACAAATATAATCTTTTGTCAATAATTTATATTTGTACAAGGAAAAAAGTTTCTCCTTGCACATCTAGTTATACACTGCTCATTCATTCATTGCGTCCTACAGTTGAGCCACTTATAAATGTAAAGAATATATATGTATCAATATTGCAAACAATAATTATTATCCAAAACAATTCATATAACTATATATAATCAATTGCTACATCTTAAAATAGTTGGCATCGAATTCCCTACACTTTTCCTGGGTTTAAGCAACATTGACTCATTTTACTGAATTTAATCCAAACCAATTTTCAGGTGTAACAGTTTTAAATATATTTTACTGTGAATATTTATTATTGGCGAATACGTAAAACGCCCAGTCTTTGCTAACTGAAGCAATAGACGCTCTCATATGTTGAAATAAATATGTAATAGGGTCATCCACAAAAATTTTGTTTGCCTTATAGTTGAGTTTTTTATAAACTTTGACTCTCAAAGAATTAAAATGTGAAATTAAAACTTAATTTAGTTTATTTAATAATTTATAATAATTTATTAAAAAGTGATAAAATATCCACCGTAAATGTCGATTTATAAAAGAAAACATGTGGCGCCCTCACGGCTCGAAACACGTGGTGTGACGTCACGCGCCGTCAAAACCGAAGAAAAGACATGGTCAGTTTGATAAAAACAATCGAAATAATTAATTATCAACGTTTTTTGACAAAAAGGGTTTATTTTTATGAAGTATCAACATGCCTGGATACGTTAAAGGCAGTTCGAATAATTTGCCAAAAGTGAGTACACTTATGATAAGTGATATCTGTGTGAAGTGCTCCAGCGTTTCAATGTTGCTGAGACTCGAGGAGTGAAAGCGAAAAAGTATTCAAACCGTTTTGAATATTCAAACCGGTGTATTGTATTGAATTTAAAGTTATTTATTTGATCAAGATTATAATATCGTATTTATTTTAGTTTAAATAAAAGAAATAGAAAGGAAACGAAATAATCGACTATAGATGTTGACGATGTTGACATAAAGCGAGCTTTAACCTCAACATTCAATCCTTTGATTTTGCACTTGATAAAATATAAGAATTAAATATATATTCGCTCTTTAGCGGAAACTCTTTTCTAAAAATAGCAGCATGATTCCAAAGTTGAAA
>CAKNYM010030404.1:4040-14657 GCA_932195095.1 Andricus curvator
GGGCTTTCGTTAATTAAAAAAAAAGTTATTTTGTTAATTTAAAAAAATGGTTTTTGTTAATTTGAAAAAATGGTTTTTGTTAATTTGAAAAAAATGTGTGTTTTTTTTTGTTAATTTAAAACGATTTTCTTCGGTCTGAAGTTATTTTGGGTTAAATAAAAAAAATGTTTTAAAGAAATGGTTTTTTGTAAATTAAAAATGATTTTCTTCAGTTTCAAGTTATTTTTGTTCAACTGAAAAAAATTGTGTTGAAGAAATGGTTTCTTTAATTTAAGGCAAAACAAAAAATAAATGTTTTTTCTTTGATTTAAAATGATCTTGATTTTGAAGTTATTTTTGGCTAAATGAAAAAAATCCTGTTAAAGAAATGGTTTTTTGTTAATTAAAAATGATTTTCTTCTGTTTTAAGTTATTTTTGGTTAAATGAAAAAATTGTGTTAAAGCAATGGTTTCTTTAATTTAAAACAAAACAAAAAATAAATGTTTTTTGTTAATTTAAAATGATTTTCTTTATTTTGAAGTTACTTTTGGTAAAATGAAAAAAATTATGTTGGAAAAATGGCTTGTTTAATTTAAAACAAACCAAAAAATAAATGTTTTTTCGTTAATGTAAAATGATTTTCTTCGCTTTAAAGTTATTTTTGGCTAATTGAAAAAAAATCTGTTAAAGAAATGGTTTTTTGTTGATTAAAAATAATTTTCTTCACTTTGAAGTTATTTTTGGTATAATAAAAAAAATGGTGTTAAAGAAATTGTTTCTTCAATTTAAAACAAACAAGAAATGGGCTTTCGTTAATTCAAAAAAAAAGTTCTTTTGCTAATTTAAAAAAAAAATGTTTTTTGTTAATTTGAAAAAAATGTTTTTTTTTTGTTAATTTAAAACGATTTTCTTCAGTCTGAAGTTATTTTGGGTTAAATCAAAAAAATGTGTTAAAGAAATGTTTTTTTGTAAATTAAAAATGATTTTCTTCAGTTTCAAGTTATTTTTGTTCAAATGAAGAAAAATTGTGTTGAAGAAATGGTTTCTTTAACTTAAAACAAAACCAAAAATAAATGTTTTTTCTTAATTTAAAATGATCTTCTTGATTTTGAAGTTATTTTTGGCTAAATGAAAAAAAATCTGTTAAAGAAATGGTTTTTTGTTAATTTAAAAAAAAATGGTTTTTTGTTAATCAAAAAAAAAAGTTTTTTGTTAATTTAAAACGATTTTTTCAGTTTGAAGTTATTTTGGGTTAAATGAAAAAATTGTGTTGAAGAAATGGTTTCTTTAATTTAAAAAATATATTTTTCTGTTTGTATTCAGTCAAGATTCTAATTATTCAATATAGATTGTAACAGGTCAATTTATATGCTTAATCTCATTAACTTCTCTCGATTCAAAGGAATTCCTTTGGTTAAAAAAATGGTTTTTGTTCCAATAAAATTTTCCTTTAAATTAAAATGTATTTATTCATTTTGAAAATATTTTTAGTTAAATGAAAAAAATTGTGTTGAAGAAATGGTTTCTTTAATTCAGAACAAAACAAACAAGAAATAGTTTTTTGTTAATTTAAAATAATTTTCTTCATTTTGAAGTTATTTTTGGTCAAAATATTCCTTTCCTGAATTTTTAATAAATAAAGAAGATTTATTTTTAAAAAACACTCTTTAAAATTGTTCTGTTTTCCAAATTTTAATCTGAAATCGCTCAATTTTGAAATTTTACAATTCAAAATAATGTTGTTCAATTTTAAACGCTTTTAATCAGAAATGATACGAATTCAATTTCTTTACATTCAATTTGAAATCACGTTTTCTTTTAAAAGATTAATTTTTAGTTTTTAATATTTCTAAATATGTAAAAAAAAGAACCTGGAATATTTTAGGACAATTTTTTTAATTTTGCACGAATTAAAAAAATTTTCTTGTTTCAGGTAAAAAATTCAACAATTTGGTAGCATTTTTTTTATTGAAAAATTTTTAGTGAATGAAAATTCCACTCTTTTGTTGAAAATTTGTCTTTTTTGACAAGAAATTAGTCTCTTTGTTTGAAAATTCATTTTTTTATTGAAAATTAATATTTTTTGGTTGAGGATTCAACTATTTTGTTGAAAATTCGTATTTTTTAGATGAATGGTCAATGGTCAATCAGAAAAATAAATTTTTAACAATGTAGTTTAACTTTTACCCAAGTAGTTGAATTTTCAATCTAAAAAGATTAATTTTCAACAAAATAGTTAATTTATAAATCAAAAAGGTAAATTAAAAAAAAATAGTTGAATTTTCTGTTAAGAAAGATTTTAGTTGACTTTTCCCGATCAAAATATGAATTTTTAACCAGAAAATAAGTTTCTACAAAAAAAAAATTGAATTTTCAATCCAAAAAGACTAATTTTTTACCCAAAAAGGATGACTTTTTAACAAAATTGTGGAATTCTCTACACAATAGTTGCATTTTTATCCAAAAAAGATGAAATTTCTTTAAAAACGGATGAATTTTTATTTAAAAAGAAAACAAATTTTTAAAAAATAGTTGAATTTCCATCCAGAAAAGATTCCAGTTGATTTTTCAAGATCAAAATATGAATTTTTTAAGAAAAAATAAGTTTCTACGAACAAAATTGAATTTTTCATCCAAAAAGATGATTTTTTTCAACCAAAAGGGATTGATTTTTAATGAAATAATTAAATTCTCTACCAAATAGTTGAATTTTTATCCAAGAAAGATGGTTTTTTTACTAAGCAGATGAATTTTTAATAAAAAAAAGGCAAATTTTTTTTTAAAGTTGAAACTGTTTTGTTAAAATTTTTTTTTTACTGACCATTGACCATTCATCTGAAAAATACGAATTTTCAACAAAATAGTTGAATCCTCAACCAAAAAATATTAATTTTCAATCAAGAAAATGAATTTTTAAACAAAGAGATCAATTTCCTGTGAAAAAAGACAAATTTTCAACAAAAGAGTGGAATTTTCATTCAATAAAAATTTTGCAATAAAAAAAATGCTACCAAATTGTTGAATTTTTGACCTAAAAGATGAAATTTCAATATCAATATCTTTTGAAATAATTCAAAGTTTTCCTAAAAATTTTTTTATTCGTGCAAAATTATAAAAATGGTCCTAAAATATTCCAGGTTCTTTTTTTTCTACATATTTAGAAATATTCAAAACTAAAAATTAAGCTTTTAAAAGAAAAAATGATTTCAAATTGAATGAAAAGAAATTGAATTTGTATCATTTCTGAATAAAAGTGTTTAAAATTGAACAATTTTAAAAAGTGTTTTCTAAAAATAGACCTTCTTTAAATTAAATTAAATTTAAATTAAAAAAGAAACATTTATTGTTTGTTTTTTTTTAATCAAAGAAACCATTTCTTTAACACCATTTTTTCATTTAGCAAAAATATTTTCAAAATGAAGAAATACATTTTAATTTAAAGGAAAATTTTATTGGAACAAAAACTATTTTTTTTAACCAAAGGAATTTCTTTGAATCGAGAGGAGTTAATGATATTAAGCAAATAATTGACCTCTTACAATCTATATTGAATAATTAGAATCTTAACTGAATACAAACAGAAAAATATATTGTTTTAATCTAAGAAACCATTTCTTTAACACAATTTTTTCATTTAACCCACAATAACTTCAAACTGAAGAAAATCGTTTTAAATTAACAAAAAAAAAAAAAAACATTTTTTTTTTAATTAACAAAAATACCTTTTTTTTTTAAATTAGAAAAAAAATTCTTGTTTTGTTTTAAATTAAAAAAACCATTTCTCCAACACACTTTTTTCATGATACCAAAAATAACTTTAAGCAGAAGAAAATCATTTTTAATTAACAAAAAATTATTTTTTTCAGTTAGGTAGCCAAAAATAACTTAGAAATAAAGAAAATCATTCTAGATGAACCAAAAAACATTTATTTTTTGTTTTGCTTTAAATTAAAGAAACCATTTCTTCAACACAATTTTTTTTTCATTTGAGCAAAAATAACTTGAAACTGAAGAAAATCATTTTTAATTTACAAAAAACCATTCCTTCAATACAATTTTTTTATTTAGATGAAAATAACTTCAGAATTAAGAAAATAATTTTAAGTTAACAAAAAACCATTTCTTTTTTGGTTTGTTTTAAATTAAACAAGCCATTTTTCCAACATAATTTTTTTTCATTTGACCAAGAGTAACTTCAAAATAAAGAAAATCGTTTTAAATTAACAAAAAAACATTTCTTGTTTGTTTTAATTTAAATTACAGAATCCATTTCTTTAACACAATTTTTTCACTCGACCCAAAATAACTTTAAACTAAAGAAAATCGTTTTTAAATTAACAAAAAACTATTTTTTTAAATTAAAAAAAAACATTTCTTGTTTGTTTTGTTTTAAATTAAAGAAACAATTTTTTAAGACAATTTTTTTCATTATAACAAAAATAACTTCAAACAGAAGAAAATAATTTTTAATTAACAAAAAATCATTTTTTTAACAGAATTTTTTTAGTTAGGTAGCCAAAAATAACTTAAAAATAAAGAAAATCATTTTAGATGAACGAAAAAATATTTCTTTTTTGTTTTGTTTTAAATTAAAGAAACCATTTCTTCAACACAATTTTTTTTTTCATTTGAACAAAAATAACTTTAAACTAAAGAAAATCGTTTTTAAATTAACAAAAAACTATTTTTTTAAATTAAAAAAAAAACATTTCTTGTTTGTTTTGTTTTAAATTAAAGAAACAATTTTTTAAGACAATTTTTTTCATTATAACAAAAATAACTTCAAACAGAAGAAAATAATTTTTAATTAACAAAAAATCATTTTTTTAACAGAATTTTTTTAGTTAGGTAGCCAAAAATAACTTAAAAATAAAGAAAATTATTTTAGATGAACGAAAAAACATTTATTTTTTGTTTTGTTTCAAATTAAAGAAACCATTTCTTCAACACAATTTTTTTTTCATTTGAACAAAAATAACTTTAAACTAAAGAAAATCGTTTTTAAATTAACAAAAAACTATTTTTTTAAATTAAAAAAAAACATTTCTTGTTTGTTTTGTTTTAAATTAAAGAAACAATTTCTTTAAGACAATTTTTTTCATTATAACAAAAATAACTTCAAACAGAAGAAAATAATTTTTAATTAACCAAAAATCATTTTTTTAACAGAATTTTTTTAGTTAGGTAGCCAAAAATAACTTAAAAATAAAGAAAATCATTTTAGATGAACGAAAAAACATTTATTTTTTGTTTTGTTTTAAATTAAGGAAACCATTTCTTCAACACAATTTTTTTTTCATTTGAACAAAAATAACTTGAAACTGAAGAAAATAATTTTAAGTTAACAAAAAACCATGTATTTTTTGGTTTGTTTTAAATTAAACAAGCCATTTCTCTAACATAATTTTGTTCATTTGACCAAAAGTAACTTCAAAATAAAAAAAATCATTTTAAATTAACAAAAAAACATTTCTTGTTTGTTTTCACTTAAACTACAGATTCCATTTCTTTAACACAATTTTTTCATTCAATCCAAAATAACTTCAAACTGAAGAAAATCGTTTTAAATTAAAAAAAAACATTTGTTTCTAAATTAACAAAAAAACTTTTTTTTAAATTAAAAAAAAACATTTCTTGTTTCTTTTATTTTAAATTTAAAAAAAACATTTCTTTACACAATTGTTTGCATTATACCAAAAATAACTTCAAACAGAAGAAAATAATTTTTAATTAACAAAAAATGATTTTTTTCACATAATTTTTTTCAGTTAGGTAGCCAAAAATAAATTAAAATAAAGAACATAATTTTAAATAAAAGAAAAAACATTTATTTTTTGTTTCGTCTTAAATTAAAGAAACCATTTCTTCAACAAAATTTTTTTTCATTTGAGCAAGAATAACTTGAAACTGAAGAAAATCGTTTTAAATTAACAAAAAGAACATTTTTTTTTAAATTAAAAAAACCATTTTTTTTTAATTAACAAAAATTTTTTTTTTAATTAACGAAAGCCCATTTCTTGTTTGTTTTGTTTTAAATTGAAGAAACAATTTCTTTAACACAATTTTTTTTCATTACACCAAAAATAACTTCAAAGTGAAGAAAATTATTTTTCATCAACAAAAAAACATTTCTTTGACAGAATTTTTTTCAATTAGCCAAAAATAACTTAAAAATAAAGAAAATCATTTTAAATTAACGAAAAAAACATTTATTTTTTGTTTTGTTTTAAATTAAAGAAACCATTTCTTTAACACATTTTTTTTTATTTAACCCAAAATAACTTCAGACTGAAGAAAATCGTTTTAAATTAACAAAAAAAAAACATTTCTTGTTTGTTTTGTTTTAAATTAAAGAAAACCTTTCTTTAACACAATGTTTTTCATTATACCAAAAATAACTTCAAACAGAAGAAAATAATTTTTAATTAACAAAAAAATCATTTTTTAACAGTATTTTTTTCAGTTAGGTAACCAAAAATAACTTAAAAATAAAGAAAATCATTTTAAATGAACGAAAAAACATTTATTTTTTGTTTTGTTTTAAATTAAAGAAACCATTTCTTTAACAGAATTTTTTTCATTATACTAAAAATAACTTGAAACTGAAGAAAATCATTTTTAATTTACAAAAAACCATTCCTTTAACACAATTTTTTTATTTAACTGAAAATAACGTCAAAATGAAGAAAATAATTTTAAGTTAACAAAAAAGCATTTCTTTTTTGGTTTGTTTGAAATTAAACAAGCCATTTCTCCAAATTATATTTTTCATTTGACCAAAAGTTACTTCGAAAAAAAGAAAATCTTTTTAAATTAACAAAAAAAATTTCTTGTTTGTTTTCATTTAAATTACAGAATCCATTTCTTTAACACAATTTTTTCATTTAACCAAAAATAACTTCAAACTCAAGAAAATCGTTTTTGAATTAACAAAAAAACTTTTTTTTCTAAATTAACAAAAAACTTTTTTTTTTGAATAAAAAAAAACATTTCTTGTTTCTTTTATTTTAAATTAAAGAAAACATTCTTTACACAATTTTTTGCATTATACCAAAAATAACTTCAAATAGAAGAAAATCATTTTTAATTAACAAAAATCATTTTTTAACAGAATTTTTTTCAGTTAGGTAGCCAAAAATAACTGAAAAATAAAGAAAATAATTTTAAATGAACGAATATTTTTTTTTAATTATCGAAGGCCCATTTCTTGTTTGTTTTGTTTTAAATTGAAGAAACAATTTCTTTAACACAATTTTTTTTTCACTATACCAAAAATAACTTCAAACTGAAGAAAATTATTTTCAATCAACAAAAAACCATTTGTTTGACAGAATTTTTTTCAATTAGCCAAAAATAACTTAAAAATCAAGAAAATTATTTTACATTAACGAAAAAACATTTATTTTTTGTTTTGTTTTAAATCAAAAAAACCATTTCTTCAACACAGTTTTTTGATTCAACCAAAAATAACTTCAGACTGAAGAAAATCGTTTTAAATTAACAGAAAATTTTTTTTTTTTAAATTAACAAAAACCATTTTTTTTTAAATTAACAAAAAAACTTTTTTTTTTAATTAAAGAAAGCCCATTTCTTGTTTGTTTTGTTTTAAATTAAAGAAACAGTTTCTTTAACACCATTTTTTTTCATTATACCAAAAATAACTTCAAACTGAAGAAAATTATTTTCAATCAAGAAAAAACCATTTCTTCAACATAATTCTTTTCATTCAGCCAAAAATAACTTAAAAATTAAGAAAATCATTTTAAATTAAAGGAAAATTTTATTGGAACAAAAACCATTTCTTTAAATAAAGAAAACAATTTTTAAAGCAAAGAAATTTTTCTTTGATTGAGAGCCAATGAATATTTTTCTTTGAACCAAAAAAATTTCTTCAAATGAAGATAAATTTCTTTGAATCAAAGAACCTTTTCTTTGATTGAGAGCCAATGAATTTTTTTTTTTTCAAAGAAATTTTCTTTGAATCAAAGAATTTTTTTGAGTGCACTCTTTAGTGTTTCATTAATAAGAAATATCGTTAAACATCCATAATTAACCCGACCGGCAATCGGAAGTTCTGAGGTTCGATTCCCAGTGGAGCGAAAGGAGAAGATATTTTTTTCAGAAAAAAATTATTTAAAATAATTATTAATTATTAAAGAAAAAATGTAACGTACCGTAATTGCCAGAGCTCGCATTTTTAAAAATGACGGAAGGTGTTCGATCGAATTTCCTGCTAGCGATATACTTTTCAGGTGTCGCAGTTCTCCCACTTCCTCCGGCAGTTCTTTGATCCCATTGCGGTCAAGATTCAATTCCTTCAAGCTGAAAACGTACCAAATATTAAGAAAATTATTTTTATTTTTTTTTTATTTTTCATTTAATTTTTTTATTTACCCTTTTTTTCTTATTTCAATAAAATTACAAAAATATGGAAGCGTTCACTGGTCACTCGTTAGTGGTTAGCGGTCAATACGGACAGAATAAAAAAAAAACTCGATTTCTTTCTTTTATTATTTTTTTTATTATTGGTCGAGAATTGTGTTGGAAATTGCATAGTTTCTCACGAGCTGGTGGCACTGACCGTAAAGCTTTACTGTTTTATTGATTAGTTGAACTTCTACCTATATATTTTAAATATAAAAATTAAACAAAATTATTATCAAGAATTATTTTTTTCTTTTTTTTTATAGATTTGTTTAAAATTCAATTTAGGTTTTGATTTTATTTCATTTTTCAATGTTACAATCTTTGTTTTTTAAATCTTTTAGGTCTTAACGGGTTTTAGTATCAAACTGGGATTTTAACTTTAAATTGGATCGAGTCAAAATTGTCACATTTTTTTTCAAACAAATTTTTTTTTAACAAGTTTGCGAGATCCAAAATTTCAATAAAAAATTTAATTTTCAACCAAATAGTTGAATCATCAACCAAAGAAGATTAATTTTTAGCCATTCGTATTTTTGACCAAAAAATATTTTTTATTCAAAAAATTAAATTTTTAATCCAAAAAGTACGAGTTTCTAACAAAATTGTGGAATTTTCGACAAATTAATTGAATTTTTGAACAAAAAGTTTAATTTATCACCAAACAATGAAATTTCTAATCAAAAGATACAAATTCTCAAATGAAGAGATACATTTTTGAAAAAAATAGTTGCATCGTCAACTAAAAAGATTAATTTTCAGTCAGTTGAATTTTTCAACCCAAAAATTTTAATTTTCAACAAAAAAGTCAATTTTTATCCAAAAAGTTAAATTTTCAATCCAAAAAGTATGAATTTTTAACGAAATAGTTACATTGACAACCAAGGAGATGAATTTTTAACTAAAAACATGAATCTTTAACAAAAGAATAAAATTGTTAGCAAACAGTTAAATATTTAGTTAAAAAAAAAAGTTGTTTTAACCGAAAAACAAATTTTGAATTAAATAGACGAATTTTCAACTTAAAAAATGAATCTTTGACCAAAAAAATTAATGTTTAACTAAGTAACTCAACCTTCAACCAATTAGTTGTATTTTCAACCATGAAATTTAATTTTCTAGCAAAAAAAAATAATTTTTCAACAAAATACATAATTTAAAAAAAAATTGAATCATTAACCGAAAATATAAATCTTCAACCAAGAATATTAGTTCTCTACAAAAAAAAATTTCAACAAACTTAAAGATAGAATAGGATATGATAGGATAGGATAGGATTGGATAAGATAGAATAGGATAGGATGTGCTATAATAGGATATGATATGATAGGATAGGATAGGATAGGATAGGATAGGATAGGATAGGAGAGCATAGTTGAATTTTCAACAAAATAGTTTCATTTTCACAAAAAAAAAATTAACAACTAAAATAACGAATCTTCAACCTAAAGAAAATGAATTTTCAACCAAGTAGTTGAATTTTTAACCAAAAAAGATTAATCATTTACAAAAAATGTAATATTTGATATTAAAAAAAAAGATTTTAATTCAGCCAATAAAGATTTTTTAGGCCAGAAAAAAAATTGCTAACAAATTATTGAATTTTGAAGATGAACCAAAAATGTAGTAGTTGCTATTTTAACCAACGAAGGTATCAATTGAAATTTTTTTAGTTGAAATCTTCTTTGAAATCTTCTCGAGATTTAAATTATTTTCGAATCTTTTTAAACTATCTAAAACTTTGAAATAGCTTTTAAAATAGTTCAAATTTTTCCTAAAAATGGTTAAAACCCTGCAAAATAAAAAAAAATGTCTTAAAATATTCCAAATTTTTTTTCTACATATTTAGAAATCTTCAAAACTTAAAATCATTTTTCACAAATAAAACCTGATTGAATAAATTTTTTTTCAGAAATTCTATTATCGATACCGATAATATTTTGCTTATCGATACCGAAAGTTTTACAATGAAAAAAAAAAGAAAAAATCTTCAATCAAATCTCCTTCTATCTCCTATCCTATACCATTTTATCCAATTCTATCATATTTTTTCCTAATTTAGGATAGGATAGAATAGGGTAGGATAGGATAGGATAGGATAGGATATGATATGATATGATAGGCTGGATAGGATAGGATAGGATAGGATAGGATAGGATATGATATGATAGGATAGGATAGGATAGGATAGGATAGGATAGGATAGGATAGGA
>CAKNYM010030406.1:0-10118 GCA_932195095.1 Andricus curvator
AAAAAAAAAAAAACGGATTTTCAACAAAACAGTTCAATTTTCAACCAAAGTGATGAATTTTAAAATAAAATTATGAATCTTCAACTCGAATAGTTAAATTTTAAACCAAAAAGATTGATTTTCAAATAAAATGTTGAATATTTAACTGGAATACTTGAATTTTCAACCAAAAAGATGAATTAACAAGAAGATTAATTTTTAAATAAAAAGATTAATTTTCTACCGACAAAAACACAATTTTTCAACCAAAATTTTGAACCAAACTTAAGAGTTTTCAACTAAAACAATGAATCTTCTAATGAAATAGTTGAATTTTCAACAAAAAAAAACTTTCACTAAAAAAAATAAATTTTCAACCAAAACTTAAATAATTAAATTTCAAGTTAGAAAAAATTAATGTTTAACCATTCAGATGAATTTTCAACTACAACTATGGAATTTTCAATTGGAACAAGGTAAATTTTTAGTTAAAAAAATTACTTTCAACAAAGAAAAGTAATTTTCAATAAAAAAAACTAACTTTAAAAAAAATAGTTACATTTTCAAACAAAGTGATGAATTTTCAAATAAAATTGTAAACATTTAAATGGAATGGTTGAATTTTAAACCAAAAAGATGCATTTTTAACTGAAATGATGAATCTTTAACTAGAATAATTGAATTTTTGACCAAAAAGATTCATTTTCAGCCAAGAAGATTAATTTCTACCAAAAAAGACGAATTTTCAACTAAAAAGGATAATTTTCTACCAAAAAAATCGATTTTTTGACAAAATATGTGAATTTCCAACGAAATGGTTGAATTTTCAATTGAAAAAAAAACAAATTTTTATCCAAATTGTGGAATTTTGAACTAGAAAATATCAATTTTCAACTAAAAATGGAACAGTTAAATTTTCAGTTACAGAAATTAATTTTCAATCAAACTGATGAATTTTCAACTAAAATGATGAATCTTGAACTGGAATAGTTGAATTTTATGCCAAAAGATTAATTTTCAGCCATGAAGATTAATTTTCTCAAAAAAGACGAATTTTCCACAAAGTGCATACATTTGCAAACAAATAGTTTAATTGTTAAATGCAAAATATCAATTTTCAACCGAATAGTTAAATTTTCACCAAAAAAAGATAAATTGAATTTCAACAAAGTAGTTACATTTTCAACCAGAAAAGAATTTTAAATTAAAATTAATCTTCAACAAAAAAATTAATTTTTAACAAAAGAGTTTAACCTTCAACCAAATAATTTTATTTCCGACCTAAAAGATGAATTTTCAAATAAAATTATAAATATTTAACTGGAATACTTGAATTTATAACCGAAAAGAAGAATTTTTAAACAACAAGATTAACTTTCAAAGAAAAAGATAATTTTTTACCAGAAAAATCGATTTTTTAACAAATACGTGATTTTCCATCGAAATGGTTGAATTTTCAATAAAAAAAGAAATTTTTTTATCCCTAATGGTTGAATTTTGTACTAGAAAAGATAAATTTTCAACTAAAAATGGAACAGTTACATTTTCAGTTAAAGAAATTAATTTTTAACCAAACTGATGAATTTTCAACTAAAATGATAAATCTTCAACTGGAATAGTAGATTTTTATGCCAAAAAGATGAATTTTCAACCATAAAGATTAATTTTCTACAATAAAAGACGAATTTTCCACAAAGTACATAAATTTTCAAACAGATAGTTTAATTTTTAAATGCAAAATATCAATTTTCAACCAAATAGTTGAATTTTCACCAAAAGCAGATAAATTTATTTTCAACCAAGTAGTTAAATTTTCAACCAGAAAAGAATTTTAAATTAAAACGATGAATCTTCAACCAAAAAAAAATTAATTTTTAACAAAAGAGTTTAACTTTCAACCAAATAATGTTATTTGCAACCTAAAAGATGAATTTTCAACTAAAAAGATAATTATCTACCAGAAAAATAAATTTTTAAATAAAATATGTGATTTTCCAACGAAATGGTTGAATTTTCAATTAAAAAAGACAAATTTCTATCTAAATTGTTGAATTTTGAACTAGAAAAGATAAATTTTCAACTAAAAATGGAACAACTAAATTTTCAGTTAAAGAAATTAATTTTTAACCAAACTGATAAATTTTCAACTAAAATAATGAATCTTCAACTGGAATAGTTGAATTTTATGTTAAAAAGATGAATTTTCAAACAAATAGTTTAATTTTTAAATGCAAAATATCAATTTTCAACCAAATAGTTGAATTTTCACCAAAAAAAGATAAATTGATTTTCAACAAAGTAGTTACATTTTCAACCAGATATGAATTTTAAATTAAAATGATAAATTTTCAACCAAAGAAATTAATTTTTAACAAAAGAATTCAACTTTTAACCAACTAATTGAATTTTTAACTAAAAAAAGATTTTTAAATTTCTTTCTTCTAAATCCGAATAATAATTTTTTTTTTAAATTCCCGTTCCATGTAAAAAATTCCCTGTTCCAAGTGAAATTATATTTCTTGAATTTTGCTACGATCAGAACTAAATTCCCGGGTTTTAATTAAATTCCCGGTCTTTCCCGGTTGAATAAAGAGAGTAGCGGAAATTTTTAGAGTTACGAAAAGCAGGGTAAAGGTGGCGGATCAAGTAGGAGATTTTAGGTTGTTGAGAGGAGTAAGCCCACCTTTATGTAATGTATTGGTATCAGATATCAAAGAAGAAATTAAGAGAAAAGGATAAGGAGGAGTTATAAATACTTAGATGGGACAGAAAAAGAGGAAAGAGGAAGAAATAAAGTGATAAAGAGTGTATGATTAGAGAGGAAGGAACTTAAGGAAGTAGTGGAACAAGTGCTAAAAAGGATAGATCCGAAGGTAGAGGTAGAAGCGAGAAGAGTAGGAAAGGAAGGAGAAAGAGGAGAGCAAATGGCACTGGTGAAACTAAAGAAAAGGGAAGATAAGAGGAAAGTAATCACGAGGAAAAAGGCGTTATATGGAAGCTTGGAGCTAATAAGGATTCGACATGGGAAAGAAAGGAATAAGTATAATTTATGGAAAATAGCGGAAGAGGAAGGAAGGAAAAAAGAAAGTGGGTTAAGTATGGGAGAATATAGATAGGAGGTATATGGTTGTAATTGGGACGAAGAAAGGCAAGAGTTAGTAAAAAATGTGATGGCGGGATACTAGGAGAGAAAGGAACACGAGAGAGGAAAATAAGAAATAGTAGGTAACAAAAAGAGACAAGAAATAAAAGGAAAGAATGGAAGATATGCTACTGGAATGGGAAAGAGTAAGGGAAAGGTTGCCTAGAGGTTGTAGATAACAGGTACAACAAGCAAAGAGGAAGAATAAAAAAGGCGGAGCAGTATGATGAATGGTGATGGAATTAAGGAAGGAATAACAGGGAAGGACAGGGAAGAGATGAAAGAAGAAAAAGGATTAATAGTAGGTGAAGATGGGAGGTTGAAGAGGAATGGTTTATATGGATGTAGGAGAGGAATTGGAGATAAAGAAATCTGACAAGAGAATGTGGTAAAGATCTCAGGAGAGGAAGGATTATATGAGTGGATAAAATTAATTAAATCATTTGAATTCGTTTCAATATACACCTTCTTACCGGGAGGGTAGGAACTTTCAGGCTTGAGGATTGACGAAAAAACTAACCATTTACGTTGACGAGCGATGGCCCAAACATGTAATGACCAGGGTACATGTACTGTTGCGCCAAAGGTTGCATCACGTGAGGTATGTGCATTGGTTGAACGAGAGCTGGCTCCATGTATGGACCGTTGAAGCCATCCTGAACTTGGTTGTCGGAAAGTTCTTCAGCGGGAACTTCTTCTGTTTGTTCGAGTGTATCCTCACCAGCCACACTTCCGCTGCAACTTGCACTTCCGGCACAGCTTTCGTTCCCGTTCATAGTCGAGTTTTCTCCGGTCACTATCGTTCCTTGTGCGTCTACCATTGTGGCGCAATCTACATTATGCGTCGTCTGAAACAAACATTATTTTTTAACATTCTAACAAGTGGTTCGATGTTTTTGGTTAGGTCGATGTTTTTGGTTATAGGTCAATATTTGGTGCAACATCGTACTATCTTTTCTAAAAACATGCTCGGTGCCTGAACAGAGACTGGAATTAAAAATGGAGAAGAAATTTGAATGTGGAAAGGTTGGCGGATACCTGGTAGTCCGTGTAACAGTATTGTTGGCCTGCAAGTTTCGGAACAAAGGCAGGATTGACCCACTCAATGGGCCTAAGTGGTACCGGACCACAAGAGACTGCTGCCAAACAATTTGGCTCGACTTGTTCGGGCATTGGTGGTCCCACCAGCATCACAGGATACTCGTAGTAATAACCACTTGCATGGTCGTAGAAGGTACCATAGCCTAATTGGGCCGCAGGTTCCACATTACCGCTGTCCAGCAGCTGTTGATCCTCGGTCATCTCACTACCATCTAGAAAATTTCATTTTTTTCTTATTATTCACTGTAAATCACTTTCAACATACTCACAACTTTGACATTTGTTTATTTATGCAGTTTGAAAATAAAATAAGACTGGATTACAGAGGTATCAACTCCTGATGCCTTCAGATTTAAACGATGGTCATTACCTCATTAGTATGAGAAGCTGGTGGGTAAGTGAGAACTCTCGGAAGATTCTTGGAAATTACGATAAACCAGGATTAATTATTATACAAATAAAATCGATTTCGAATAAAATATCGTACATCACTCGTAGGGTTAGACAGGTCTTTATGGAGAGATCAATGTTTGCAGGAAGAGTTGTAAAACGATGGCCGAAGTCCATGGGTTTTCAGGTCATCCTTACGAACATTGAGCTCTACGTGAGTACCTGTCTAGCCCCACGAGTGATGTACGGTATTTTATTCGAAATCAGCATGTTATGAGTACGACTGACGTGGCAGTCATCTGCTTGGCTGTGATTGGTAATATCGTACGGCGCGAAATTTAAAAATGGTTCGGTCCGAGCATTGTGCGTTATTCAGTGGCCATTTGTGGAACTAGTAAACTGCCAGTGTGGCAGCGTTCAGAACTAATAATCTGCCAGCAGCTGACAGCATTCTTTAAAGGGCTATCGAATAAAAATATTTTTATTTCGTGAATGAAAAATTGTAAAGAGCGCCAACATATTACGTGACGCTATTTTCAGTGATTTTTGACTCACCCCTCCCTCCTATGACAATTTGTGACCCAAATATTATTTTTAATTACGAAATATAAATGAAAATTTAATATAACTGTCAAACGAACAATGAATGATAAGATTAAACTAGTTGATACTAGTATGAGGATACTTTTAATTAAATTCTTTAGACAATTTTTTTCATTTGGAAACATTGTTAAGTACGTTTCCTGCTGATAAATTTGAACAAGGTTTGGAAATGTTGCAAAAGATGGTCCTGCAACGGTAGAGTTAAATAATAACTTAATAGGTTTAAAAATCACTTTCATATTTAGACTTCACACTCTTTCCCCTATTCCCCTTCTTTCACGAAACTTCCCATTTTTCTCTTTTTTCTCGCTTGAATGAGAACTGAATTAATAAAACCCAATAAGAAAATTTAACAATTCTTGGTTAAAAGTTAATTTTTTTTTTGTTGAAAAATCTACCATTATATTTTTGGTTCAAAATTCGTATAGTTTATTAAAAATTTGAATATTTAGTTGCAAATTTAATTACTTTATTGAAAATGTAACTATTTTGTTGAAAATTCGTTCCATTTTAGGGATTTTAACTGAAAATTTAACCAATTGCAATTTTTGTTAAAAATTGATCTTTTTTAGTTGAATACTCAACTATTTGGTTGAAAATTCATCTTTTTTAATTGAAAATTCCAGTAATATTATTAAAAAAATAATAAAAATTTATTAGTTTAATAATATTAAATTATTCAAGAAATTAATATTATAATGTATAAATAAATAAATAAAATTAATTTATTGATAATTCGTATTTTATGGTAAAAAAGTATAAGGTTCTTGATTAAAAAATCAACTCTGTGGTTGAATATTGAAATCTTTTCTTGAAAATTCCTTTTTAATTTTCTTTACTGAAAATGCAACTATTCCGTTTTTGGTTAAAAATTGATATTTTTAATTGAAAACTGATCTTTTCTCGTTGAAAATTCATGTATTTTGTTGCAAATTCGTCTTTTCTGGTAGAAAATTAATCTTCATGGTAAAAAGTTCCTCCTTTTTGGTTAAAAACTCAACAATTTGGTTAAAAATTAATCACTTTTAGTTGAGGATTAAATTATTTTGCTTAAATTTTTTTTTTTTTTTGCAATATTAACTATTACATGTTTCGTTGAGAATTAATTTGTTTTTGGTGGAAACTTTTTCGGGTTAAAAATTCAACTGCTTTGTAGAAAATTAGTCTTTTTGGCTTGAAAATTGAACAATTCGGTATAAAATTGGTTGGAAATTAACTTTTTTGTTGAAAATGCATATTTTTGGTTGAAAATTGAACTATTTTGTTAGAAAATTGAACTATTTGGTTAAAAGTTAAACTATTTGTTTCAAAATTTAACTATTTTGTTGGAAATTCGTTATTTTTTGTGAAAAATTCATTTTCTTTTATCTGAAAACTTAAATATTCCCGTTTTGGCTGAAAACTGATCTTTTTTAGATGAAAATTCATGTATTTTCTTGAAAATTCGTCTATTGAAAAAAAATGTTGTTTGTTGAAAACTTATCATTTTAACTGAAAATTAGGATTTTAACTGAAAATTTAAAGATTTCATTTTTGATTGAAAATGTATCTTTTTTATTTGAAAATTAATCTTCTTTGTTGAGAACTGATCTATTTGGTTAAGGATTCAACTATGTTCTTAAAAATTCGTTTCTTTTGTAGAAAATTATTATTTTTTGTTTGGAAAATTAAATTATTTGCTACAAAATTTATGTATTTTTTTGAAAATTTGTCCATTTGGGTAGAAAATAATTATTGCTCGTTGAAAATTTATCAATTTGGTTGAGGATTCAATTATTTTGTTAAAAATTCGTTTTTTGTTGAAAATTAGTTTTTTAAACAATAAATTTAACGATTTCATTTTTGGTTGAAAATTTATCTTCTTTAATTGAAAATTCAACTATTTCGTTAAAAATCCATCTTTGTTGTTGAAAATTCTTTTCCAGTTTAAAAGTCAACTATTTTCTAAAACATTCGACTTTTTAGGCTGAAATCTTAACTTTTTTGTTGAAAATTCGCCTAAATGGGTAGAAAATTAAACTTGTTTTTTTTTTAAATTGATCAATTTGGTTGAGGATTCAACTTTCTTGTTGCAAATTCGTTTTTTTTCTTGAAATTTAGTGTTTTAAACTAAAAACTTAAGAAATTCATTTTTTGGCTGAATATTTATCTTTTTAGATGAAAATTCAACTAATTGGTAGAAAATTAATGTATTTTCTTGAAAATTCGTCTATTTTGGTAGAAAAATAATCTTGTTTATTGCAAATGTATTATTTTTGTTGAGGATTCAACTAATTTGTTACAAACTTGTTTTTTAAACTGAAAATTTGACGGTTTTATTTTTGGTTGAAAATTTATCTTTTTTAGTTGAAAATTCAACTGCATATTTCGTTAAAAATTCATCTTTCTTAATTGAAAAAAACTTTCTTGTTGAAAATTTTTTTCCAATTTAAACGTCAACTATTTTCCAAAACATTCGACTTTTTAGGATAAAAAATTAACTCTTTTGTTGAAAATTGATCAATTTTGTTGAGGATTCAACTTTTTTTTTACAAATTCGTTTTTTTTTTTCTTGAAATTTATTGTTTTAAACTAAAAGTCAACTGTTTTCTCAAACACTCGACTTTTTAGCTTGAAAACATAACTATTTTGTTAAAAATTCGTCTTTTTTCGTTGGATTCAACTGGTTGACAATTCATCATTGTAGGTTAAAAATCAACTAATTGGTGAAAAATTCAACTATTTTGTTAAAAGTTTAATTAACTTATTGGAAATTCAACTATTTTGTTAAAGCCATATTTTTTAGTCGAAATTTCAACTGTTTTCCTTAAAATAGTTCTTTTTGGATTGAAAATTCATCTTCAATGGTAGAAAATTCATCTCTTTTGGCTAAAAATGAACTTTTTTGTCGAAAAATCAACTTTTTGGGTTTAAAATTCAACTAAATATAGAACTCTTAATCACGATAAAGAAATGGCATTAGCGCAATTACGATTATATCATTGAATCTAAAATTCTTGTATTCTGTTATAAATTCGTCTTTTTTAGTAGAAAATTAACTTTCTTGCTGGAAAATTAATCTTTTTGGTTGAAACTGCCTTTTTTTTTGTTGAAAATTAATTTTTTTAACTGAAAATTTAACTATTACATTATTGATGGAAAACATTTTTAGTTGAAAATTCAACAACTTGTTTGAAATTTGAGCTACTTTGAAAAAAATTCTTCTTTCTGGTAGAAGATTCTAGATTTTAGTTGAAATTTCTTTTTTTAATGTTGTTGAAAATTTAAGTATTTTTTTGAAAAAATCTGTTTTTCGGTTGAAGGTTTATTTCTTTGATTGAAAATTTACCTATTTAATTTTTAGTGAAAATTTGTCATTCTTAGTTAAAAATTTATCTTTTTGGTTGAAAATTCAACTATTTGGTTGAAAATTTATGTATTTTGTTATAAATTCGTCTTTTTTGGAAGAAAGATAATTTTCTTGCTTGAAAATTAATCTTTGTGGTGGAAAATTGAACTATTTCGGTTAAAAATTCCTTTTTTAGATTGAAAATTAATTTGTTAAAAATTCAATTTTTTGGTTGAAGATTCTTGATTGTTAGTTAAAAGTTTTTTTTTTGAAAAGTAAACTATTTTGTTGAAAATTGTGTTTTTTCGTTTAAAAGTTAATTTCTTTATACAAAAATCTACCTATTGAATTTTTGGTGAAAATTTGTCATTTTTAGTTGAAAATTCATGTTGAAATTTCAATTTCTTTGGTATAAAATTAAGATTCTTGCTTGAAAAGTCATCTTTTTGGTTGAAAATTAAACTATTTGGTTGAAAATTTATGTATTTTGTTAAAAATTCGTCTTTTTGGATAGAAAATTAATTTTCTTGCTTAAAAATTCATCTTTCTGGTAGAGAATTGAACTATTTTGGTGAAAAATGTAAATATTTTGTTGATTTTCGATTGTCAACGTAACTTTCTAAGTTGAAAATTCATATTCTCGGTTAAAAATTCATTTTTTTAGGATTGTAAATTAATTTGTAAAAAAATCAATTTTTTGGTTGACGATTCTTGATTGTTAGTTAAAAGTTCATCTTTATTTTTTGAAAATTAAACTATTTTGTTGAAAATTGTGTTTTTTTGTTTAAAAGTTAATTTCTTTATATAAAAATTTACCTATTTTTATTTGTTGGTGAAAATTGGTCATTTTTAGTTAAAAATTCATGTATTTTGTTGAAATTTAAATTTCTTTGGTATAGAAATAAGATTCTTGCTTGAAAATTCATTTTTTTGGTTGAAAACTGAACAATGTTGTTGAAAATTAAGCTAATTTGGTAAAAAAATTAACTTATTTATTTTCGATTATAAATTAATTTTTCTAAATTGATAATTCAACTTATTGGTTGAAAATTCCTTTTCTTTGGTTGAAAATTAATTTTTTTCAACTGAAAATTTAAGTATTCCATTTTTTGTTGAAAACTTACATTTTTTAGCAGAAAATTCATGTATTTTGTGGAAAATTCGTCTTTTGATAGTAAGTTAATCTCCCTGGTTGAAAATTTATCATTTTAGGTTAAAAAACAACTATGTAATTGGTAAAAAATTCAACGATTTTGTTGATAGTTTAATTAATTTGTTGAAAATTCAAATATTCTGTTAAATCCATTATTTTTGGTCGAAAATTCAACTGTTTTCTTCAAAATTCGTCTTTTTCGATTGAAAATTAATTTTCTTGCTTAAAAATTCATCTTTCTGGTAGAGAATTTAACTATTTTGGTGAAAAATTTAAATATTTTGTTGATTTTCGATTGTAAACATATCTTTCTAAGTTGAAAATTCATATTCTCGGTTAAAAATTCATTTTTTTAGGATTGAAAATTAATTTGTTAAAAAATCAATTTTTTGGTTGACGATTCTTGATTGTTAGTTAAAAGT
>CAKNYM010030407.1:9132-38889 GCA_932195095.1 Andricus curvator
GCAACAACCTACAGGACAGCAACAACCTCCGGGACCGCAACAACCTCAAGGACAGCAACAACCTCCAGGACCGCAACAACCTACAGGACAGCAACAACCTCAAGGACCACAACAACCTCCAGTACAGCAACAACCTCAAGGACAGCAACAACATCCAGGACAGCAACAACATCCAGGACCGCAACAACCACCAGAACCGCAACAACCTACAGGACAGCAACAACCTCCAGTACAGCAACAACATCCAGGACAGCAACAACCTCAAGGACAGCAACACCATCCGGTACCGTAACCACCTACAGGACTGCAACAACATCCAGCCCAGCAATAACCTGCGGGACCGCGGCAATACGAAGGGGAGCAGGAAATGGAAGAGGAACAGCAAATGGAAGGGGCGCAACAATATATAGGACCGCAACTGCATGTACCGCAACAACCGCGGCAACCGCAAGGGGTGCCACAAATTCTGGGGGCGCAACAAGTTGTACGACAATGGAATGTGCGGCAACCTGTGGTGTACGCCCCGTACGCTGGTGCACCAGGGTATAGTGTACCTTCATACCAGCTTCCATACCAGCCTCCATACGAGCCTCCATACCAGCCTCATTATCAGCCAGTATATCAACCAGCGTTTCAGCCTCAACCGTGTTACCAACCACCTGTCCCGCTATCTTACCAGCAGCCTGCAATTTTTGCTCCTGAGGATCAGGACGAGAAAACGCAAAAGGTAAGGAAAACTTGCTATTGTAGATATCACAGTCCGTCTCCCTTTTCACCTAATTACCTTTACTTCAAGAAAATGATGAAACTTAGGGAGAAAACGCTGCGTGGAAGAGGATGGGGCCGATGAAGAGGTTGGGGCCGATGAAGAGGTTGGGGCCGCGGAAGAGGCGGCTGATGAAGTCCTGCCTGAAGTGTGACTTCGATTTTTTGTTGTGCGTTTCTGAAAAATCCTCAAAAAACTATCTAAAAAATTGTAAAGTACAAGCCTAGGCTTCGAACACACTACTGAACTGTATTACGAATTAACTCGAAAGTACGAAGTACATGAATCAAAGAAAACACGTCACAATACTAAACCTAGTAACTACGATATGACTGCGCAAACTTGACTCGTAAATTTCACTTTGTTTTTCGTTCGACAAGTCTAACTTGGTCGTTAGCTTAAACTTACCTTGTTCTAGACAATATTGGTGTGAATATGGACAAGTACAAGTCTTGCTCTTTCGAATGCCGTTGAGTTTGCTCAAATATCTTTTTTTTCGTCGAGATATTTAATTTAAAAAATTTTAAGTTACATAGATTTTGCATGTTTCAAGATCCTTTACTTTACGACAAAACCCTAAAAACTCAGAAATCCGGACTGAATTAAGTGGGTCTTATGTTTTTGTGGTCGCTGAATCCAAATTCGGAATCTATTTGATTGTATCGGTTCAAAGTCAGTGTCATTTAGAGTTTTTTTTCGATTTGATCTCTAAACGACCTTGACTTTCACTTGACAGAGTCAAATAGACTACGGATTTCGATTCAGCGACAACAAAAACGTAAGATCTATCTAATTCAGTCCGAACTTCTGAGTTTTTAGGGTTTTTTAGACTGTCGTTTCTAATCTCATTGTCATGCAAAGTGAAGTATCTTGAAACATACAGAATATATGTACCTTAACATTTTTTAAATTGAATATCTCGACGAAAAAAAAGATATTTGAGCAAACTCAACGGCATTCGAAAGATCAAGACTTGTACTTGTCCATATTCACACCAATATTGTCTTGATTCAGTGAGATTGTGAGAAAAAAGAAATCTGCTAAGCATCAAAGTTACAAGATATCTTCATGCAAGTGCAATAGTAGAATCGTCTCGTATCGTTTCATGTACTGATCTTGATTTAAATAAAAATTACAAACCAAGATGCTCGCTTTTATAATGTTTTGTTAAATTTTGAACGTATTCAGGTTCCAGACTTCCAGACATTTACATAAATTTTTAAGGTTATCAATTTTTTTCAAGCATTTCCGGGAATTTTAAGAGATTCCAAAGGAATTCACGGGAATTTGAAGAATTTTGTGGGATTTCCAAAATTTCAAAGAATTTAAAGGAATTTCACAAGAACGAAGGTATTTTATTGAATCTCCGGAATTTAAAAAAATTTCTAGTGATTTGAAATTTCTTTTTTAAAGAACTTTAATGAACAAGTTTACTTTAATGTATTCTCCAGAAATTTCAAAGGATTTGCACTTGAATTGATTTTTACGATTTTGAAAGAGGTCAAAGATTTTAATGGAATTCAAAAATTTCAAAGGATTTTAACGGATTTTTATGTTATTCCAAAAGATTTATACGGATTTTTAAACAGTTCCATTGATTATACAGGATTTTATCGTTTTTTGAGATTTAAAAATATTTTCACGGATTTTAAGGAATTTCGTAAGAGATGTAGGGATATTTACGGGGCGATTTTGTTGTTGAGAACTTGATAATGTTCCTTTAATTTGTATTCAAGGTATTTCAAATCATTTCTACTTATTTCAATGAAGTTTTATGATTTCAAGGTAAGTGATTTCAATGGATTTTAAGGCTTTTAATTTATGGATTTTATTGAATCTGCAAGGATTTCAAGGGATTTTAAACGATTTCTAATTAATAGATTTTTACGATTTCTGCACATGTAAAGGGATTTCAACAATATCCAGGGATTTTCACAAATTTTAAGGATTTTATGGGATTTTAAAAGATTTCTACGGATTTTCAAACAATGCCACTAATTTGAAAGGATTTCAATTGTTTTCAAGAGATTGGAGAAGAATTTCCACGCTGTTAATATACACACTTTGTTGTTTGGTAATAAAATCATGTCGAAGAAGCCGTCTCATATCTTCACTTAAGCTATTAATAAATTCATCTATGGGTGCTATAACAGTTTCTAAATCTGATCGATCTACGTTTAACCATTGTTTAATCTTGATATCTTCAATATAATTTTCAGTGTAGGCATTTTCTAAAAGAAGTTTGAGGTTTTCGTCGCCGGGAAAGTTTAGACATTCATTAAAATAACACGCTATTTGAGCAGGATTACAAATCGACTGGGCTAGCCAATGTTTGACGGTTGGAAATGGCAGAGAATTAGACTTAGCTAATTCTTTTATATTCCCACCTATAAACATTAGTTGAGCATTCTGATGGGGAATGCAAACGCACACGTTGTGTATACCACTTTTTCCTGCCAAAACAAACTCTTTCGGTCTTAATTCTGCAAACTTCGAGAATCCAATTTCTTCCTCAGAATGATCGGCCTTGAAAAGTGTATATAACTCTCTTAAGTTACATAAAACTAAACGTTTTGGGACGCTCGTTTTTTCTCCAAATTTACTTTCACGGATATGCAATTATTTTTCCCTGGCATTATACGACTATTATCATCATGGATGTAAAATTTTTTAACGCACAATACCGTTTGTTCAGATAAAGTTTTTCCCGGTATCGGGTCAGGAGAAAATAGAAATACTTTTAAAATAATTAATTCCTTAGCTTTACGAGCCATGCGATAAGAAGAATTGAAAACGGATTCAATCTTTCTGATTGTCCAACTGACTCTTCTGAAAGCGTCTTGCTTTTGTTTCTTAGTTTTTAACTGAATAAAATTGATCTCTTCTTCTCGGAGAATTCGTAAACAAGCATTTAAAGAGAAAAGAGCTTTCTCTTTGTCTATTTTTGAAAGTTCAGTGTCACTTTCAGATGAAATATTATTATCCACGTCCATATCAATTTGCTCTAGAACTTTATCTTCTTGAATCTCGTTAACGTGAAAATCATGATATCTAGAAAGATCAGAAGAAGGAGTTTATCCTTGTGAAAATTTCTACGACAACTATCACAAATGAACAAATTAACATTAATTAATTTCGGGAACAGGCCTAACATTTTTTGTAATATTGCTGTGACCATGCTTGCCAAAAGGATTATAACATCTTTTATTAAAAGACATTTTCGCAACAATGTATTAAAATGCAAATTAACTAAAACAGGCAGTAATAAAATGAACCGTATTTTAACAGAAATAAGAAGTAACGCGGTGTCACTAATGTGATGCTAATGCTAAAGCTCAGCCTAGACAAGCCTCCTTGCTGCGAATTCGGAAACAAAAGCGAATCGCAGTGGACATGGCGCAGCGCGGCGTAATGCTTGTCGCTTTCTCATGTAGCCCTATGATTTTTTTTTGTGAAATGAAAAAGCAAGTAATAAAATCATCTGTACTCTCTTAAAATGAACCAGTGAAATCTCACTGGTTGAAATAGCCAGAAGTGTGTCACTGACAATCAGTGAGCATTCACTGGTTCATTCAGTGAAGTTCTGACACTGGTTTAATCAGTGAGGTTCACTGGTTTCTCAGTACCAGTAGTCACCTGGTCGTACGCCTTGTCGCCTGTCAGTCACATATGTGGTAAGAGTTGTAAAATTAAATTTTAAAAACCTCACTTTATCCTCACAACAATAAATGAAGGCCGGGCTGCAATATAATGGGATATAATATGTTGCGCCTGATTGTGGAAAGACCCGTCGTTATGTTAACGTGTCGCGTTGCTCAAAGTCAAATCCATGGCCAGGGACCTCCCACTATCAAGCGAAAGATATTATATCCCCTGCTCATTGCAGACAGGCACCAAATATTTATAAAACAAACACTTGTACACAATAAGATTCGTTTTCACTCGAGAAATGCCAAAGACCTGACCGACGACGCGCGCGTACCAGACGACTGGAGGTTCATGTCTTGCCCGCGTGGAGCGCTATATCACTGGTTCAATCTATCATTTGGCATAACTGGTAGAATCAGTAGCGCTATTTTAGTTGAATCTCTTACTGGTTCGTCCAGTCAAACTGGAAAAATCACTGGTTCACCAGTGATAATTCAAAATACTGATTCAACCAGTGACAATTTCACTGGTTCAGTTTAAGAGAGTATTCTTGCTCCCAACGCGGGCACCTTGCACTACTGCGCACGCGATGCATAAGGCGCTTCAATGGCTGCCGTTCTCGCGCTTATTTGAAATGTTAAAAAATACAATTTTTTTTATTTATTATTAATCGAAAATAATTTTGTTAACATGTTCAAGTGGCACGTGGCACAAAATAACATGATACTTTTATTTTTGGAATATTCATTTTATTTTTTAACCTAATCCTCAGAATATATTAAAAACCGTCCACGTATCACTTGAACATGTTAAAATATAATTATTTCTAATTATTAATAAAAAAAATTTTTAATTGTATTTTTAACATTTCAAATAAGCGCGCGAACGGCGGCACGTGAAATGCGAGAGTTCTGTCAATCGAAAATCAATGGAACTGCATCACTTTAAAGACATAAAAAAATCATGAATTGTTAGTGTCGTTTGAGTAGGCAAAACAATGCAAGGATCACTTTTAGAAATAGGTCACTTGAATTTTAAGAATATTCCAAAACAGTTATTCCCCAAGCTTGAACCACAGTATCTAGCAGAATATTTAACATAAAGAGAAGAAATTATGTTGAGATCTAAAATTGAACTATTCTATTTTTTGTTGAAAATTTATCTTTTTTATTTGAAAATTCATCTACTGGGTTGAAAATGTAACTATTTGGTTAAAAATTAATTGTTTTTTTGTTTGAAAATGCATCATTTTACTTAAAAGTTCATTTCTTTTGTTAAAAATTCAACCAATTTTGTTGAAAATTCATTTTTTTTGTAAACTACATTTTTTTCGAAAAACATACCCTTTTTTTTTTTCCTAGATAAGTGATCATTTTCAGTTGAAAATTCAGTTCTTTTGTTGAAAACGCGTCTTTTTGAGTCGAAAATTATATTATTTTAGTAGGAATTTTGGATGAGAGAGGTTGAAAATTTAACTCTTCTGTTGAAAATTTATATTTTTTGGTTTAATTTAAAAATTTCTCATTGAAAATTGAGAACTCTTTTTGTGGAAATATTGATTATTACACTTTTTGTTTAGAGTTTTTTTTATCAAAGATTCCCTTGAAAATTCCCTTTTTCTTTGTTGAAACTCCATTATTTTTACTGTAAATATCATACTAAAATTTCAATTCAATAAATATCAACCAACTGAAACTCAGTTCTTCATTATGTGTGTGAATTTGACAACATTCCTTCCTTCGACGACAATGCTTTCGATATTTTCGTGACACACCTATTTCTTAGAGAAAGATTGGGTTATTTGTCGGAAGTAGCTCAGAAAACATCTCATTTATTGTTTTATATTGTATAATTTGCAAATTAATCATTTTTGTTCTTTAATTTTTGCAGGGTATTCCAAAAAATCAGCCCTGAAGGGGGCCACAAGAGAGGGAGGAATAAAAGAAACCTCCAAACCGTAAATCCTCAAGTGCTTAAATTGCTAGACCGCATAGGAGTGGAAGCTAAGCTTCTTTCTGAAAATTGAATTTTTGTAAATTGATATATTTTTATAGAAGGTCTATATCCTGTTTTATATAATATTCTACTTCGAATTATGTTTCACCTATATATCATAATTCTGTGTCATCATAATTCTATATCCTGTTTTATATAATATTCTACTTCGAATTATATTTCACCTATATATCATAATTCTGTGTTTCATTTACCCATTGTAAAAATTCAATGTACACTGAAAGAAATGGTTTAGCTGTTCCAGCAAGAAGTTTAGCGGGATTTCGTCTTACAAGAAAATGTAGCTACATTACCTAAATTTCTAGCTGTGTTACCTAAATATATGGCTGTTTTAGCTAATTTTTCCATCTAGATAAATTACCTAGATAATTTCTAGATGGCAGAACTAGCTAAAACAGCTAGATATTTAGGTAATACAGCTAAATTTTCTTAGGAGATGAAATCCAGCTATACTTCTAGCTGGGACAGCTAACCCATTTGCTTCAGCGTAGAAAAAATTCGAACAGTTCGGCGGACTGAGGTATGGGAAAAATCCCAACAGGGTGTGGGACATCTCCGATCTACGTATGGAAATTTTCCCATACCTCAGTATGGGAAAATTTCCGTCCTTGTATAGAAAAACTCCTATTCATGTGCGGAAGTTTCCCCATATTGTGGTATGGGAAAATTTCCATCCTTGTGTAGGTTAATTACTTCCTATACATTTGTGGGAAATTTACCAGCAATTTTTCTTACAGTGCGGTTATAACGACTATCAACAATTTCTGGAAGTATGCATTCAAAAAAGAATCTTGTGATTTTTCATTCCATGAAATTCTTCCAGAATTGATCGTTTCTCAAAACAACAATAACTTACAAATCTTTCGGTGACCACATTGCGTAAATGCAGTATATGCGCTCGGTCGTTATGAGCTGACCTTGAATTTGGAAGTAAAACTTGTGACGCTCGTTCATATAGAAGTGTGGATTCTTCTTTTCGTGTACATTTTTCAAGTCGGCAAACTTTGCCATTGCCTCTGGAATGCTCATATGCTCAGCTCTTTGTGGACATTTTATTTCCAACACACCGCTGTCAATGCAGTTGTAGTGTAATATTGGCTTTTTCCTGCGTGACAGGATGGATATGCAAACCGGTAGGTTTCATCGGAAAATCTATGTAATCCTGCAACTTTTCCCTGGCTTTTTCCTCGTGCATTTTACCATACATCATAGCCTCTGAGACTCGGCTTGCACGAGCGTACAAATGTTTTTTTAAGAAGTTTGCGCATAATGTGTGTCACGTCTGCAGCATATCTCGCCAAAATTGGAAGCAGTACACATCTGTCGTCGTAGAAAATACCAGTCTTTGCTGCCTGATTGGACTATCGTATCATCTGCAATCTTATGCTTGTCCTGTTGATACTTTTTTAGTTGCTGCATGAAATTCTCTTTCTTCTGCATATAAACTTGTGGCTCTAAATCAGGCTTCGGGCACTTTTTGCCGTAGAATTGATCGTCCTTTTTAATGTGCTTACTTCTTTTTCTTTTCTCAGAACCGTATCAGGCACGATCTTATTCATAGCCTCGAAGAAGGTTGTCTGCAAATGCTTGGTGCTATATTGAATTCCTGCCATATGACATCTTAACACATACGATCCCTTTTTGCACCAGTCAAATCGTTTGCCATCAACCTGTTTGGCAATCACGGAATTGAAGCACTCAGCATCATTGTTCGCAACGTCGTACAGGAAACTCTCAGCATGCTCGGCTCATTGTTTGTGCAGTAAGTGTACTTTTTGGTAGACACCTATTTTCCTTAAACGTGGCACATGATTTTCTTCACGTTTTCCGCCACACGCCCAGCCAAGTTTTTCACATTTCTCATGTTCGCCAAACACGTGGCTGCGTATATTGACTATATCCTCGAATAGAATTGTTGTTTTCTTCTCCTAACTCATGCATTCAGCCTCTCTTCTTTCTTTTGCCGCTCTGACTACCTCTTCACGAATGCACAACTTTTTGGTGGAAACAGCTTACGAATTTCTGAATCTCCGTTAGCTTCTTTTTCACCCTTTGTAGTTGCAATATTTTCCAGATGGTTGCAATGATTTCTCAGCTTATGATTTTTGCATTCCAGCTTTTTAACTGTTATGCCAAATTTGCCATAGGAGTCTTGATTGAGTATAGCTGCGTACACACTACTGTCTCCATCGCCAATTAAGTACCTATAAACGACTTCGTACTTTTTATAGCTTGTAGCGAAAGCCTCTGCTCTCCATGGATCCAGAACTTTTATTTCTGTCAAAATTATGGAAAGATAACTGCTCTCGTATTTCTCGTACTGCTTTGGCGCATATTGCACAAGTTTTACACTTGACAATGATGTCTATTGTTTCCCCGGTAAAATATCCTATTATAACTACGCAAGCACCCAGGGAATCATAAGCTCCTCCAGGGTAAGTTCTTTGCATCCAGGATCCATCGGCATAACGGTGATAAAGATTACGATAATGAGAACACCCTTTCTCATTACTTTGATGAAGTGACCTTTTCAGAAGCTATCTTCTTCTCTCTTTCAGCGTTTGCTTTCATTCTCTCCTTAGATAATTTGGTAAACTCAATGACTAATTCTTCTTCAATTTTTCTGTAACTTTTTGCACTCATGCCATGAATACCTGCTGCAGCTAGTTTCATGGATGAATAACCGTTGCCGGAGTCGATGGTGCCGAACACGAAAGCTTTATTCGGGTCCATGACATTAGGATCATTTGGATGAGATCGAACTTTGACGGTCTTTTTACACATATTGCAATAATAGTGTATTGCCGATTCAAATTTTAGACGGGTTCCCTTTCGGCTTTCAAACCGTTTGGCCTGGCAATTTTTCTTGTGCAAAGTCTTATAATCACTTTAACCGAACCAATTTGTTCGAATTAGTTCAGTTATATTTCATTACTAATTTCTAACAAAAATTAAATTCTCTACTTATCTTGTTTATTAAATAATTGCGGGCGCCAGATCCTCCACGGATCAATCACAAAGGTGACAAAAATAATTTAAGATATAATTTAAAAGAAGAATTTGACAAAATTTAAAATAAATTCAAAAGTTAGAATTAGTAAACTGGAAATAAAGGTTAGGCTAGCTCAGCCCCATATCTGGAAAATGGTAGAGGGGCTAGAGCTCAGCCCCGTATCTGGAAAATGGTAGAGAGGCTAGTTCTTTAAATCGGAAATAAGAAAATTAAATTTAAGTAATCTAATATAAATCATGAACAAAATTATTCTTTTTCTGAATTATATACGATTTATTTTACCAGGACAACATAATTCTTGTTACAATCAAAGTTATAATGAAATAGTCGAAGGGCAGAAACAGTTGAGTTAAGGGGGGAGGGGAAGCAAAAGATGTATACAAAATGGAGGACTTAATTAATCTTAAACGAAATGTGATCTTTCGTCTCGGTTTTCCAAGACTAAACACATGGGCTACACACTATTCTTAAATCCTACGTTTAGTGGCCAAAACGTCGTTTTTTATAACACGAAATACATGACCAAAAAACCGAAAAACCTACCATCATTTTATTTTACTAAAATTTTATGGTTTAGCATGGTTCCACTCTTTATCCAAAGATACTCAAAGAAGTTTCAGTCCCCTCTCTCTTCCAGAATACCCTCGTTTTCTACACAAAAGATAATAAAAGATCGAAAAAAATTCCAGAAAATGCCCTAAATTCCAGACCTAAACTTTTTTGGTTTTATTGGTTTCAGTTCATGTACAAAGATGCCCAAAAAAGTTTCATTCCCCTATCTGTTTTAGACATTCAATGACCCCTGAACAAAGTTTCAGTCCCAGCGCGGCGCAACTGTTGGAGCTCACGTTTCGCGATTGATAATGTATATACCTCACGCAACGCGCTCGGTCTTTGTACTTCCCAACATTTTTGCATAAGACTTTCAAAGTTAAAGGTCAAACAATCGACAACTGAAATTTAGTGAATGTGAATTCTCTTTTGTTAAAGCTCCTTCGGCTTTAACGAACAAATTCTCATCACGCGTCTCGTGAGAAAAAAAGGTCAGAAGCGAATTTTTATATTTAATTTAGGAAGACAATTATGTCATTAACCATTGTATTGTACCTTATGCGTCTTATAAAAAAATAATTCATAAAAAATGTGTCGATCTTTTTTTGGTTAACAACTTTTGTCTATTCATTTTTTCCGTATCTTGTGCCGTTTTTACAAAAATTTAATTTGTTTGTTTTTACTGTACACTGACTAGCTTGCTAAACTGTACACTGACGTCTAGCTAAACGCTAGACGTTTAGCTGCATTTCGTCTTCAAAGAAAAGACGAAATCCAGCTAAGGTTCTAGTTGTGACAGCTAAACCATTTCTTTCAGTGTATTTCTTATGTTTAAAACAAAAACTACGCGCCCCATGAAAAAATGATTGGAAACAAAGTAGATCTCTTTTGGGCGAACAACTTCTGTTTATTTTTTTTGTTGAACCTTACGTGGGTTTTCCAAAAACTTAATTTTCAATGTTACTTTCTATGATTAAAAGAAAAACTACGCACCCCATCGAAAAATGATTCAGAACAAATGTGGAGATCTCTTTTCGGTGAAGAACTTTTTTTATTCAATTTTTTCGAGTCTTGTGTTGGTTTTCCAACAAATTTTATTATTTTTAATTTTGATGTTATTTTTTATTATTAAAACAAAAACTACGCGTTCTATAAAAAAATGATGAACAACTTTCTTGACGATTAAAAGGGAAAATATGTATCTTATCAAAAAAAATGGTTTCAACACAATTTCTTCATCTTTTTAATGTGAAAAATCTTGCTCCTAACCTTTTTCTTCATATCTCGTATAGTTTTCCTGGAAAATGGCATTTTTTATTTTTTATAAAGCATGTTCAATTGATAAAACCAGAACCGTTGGTCAAAAATGGCTGGTTAGCGAACTTGTTCTTTCTTTTTATGTCTTAAACTTCGTAGAAATCGTTTTTTCTGACGCAGGGGGTCTCAAAACGTGGAGATTTGATGAAAACCGACTAAGTCAAGTTTTACATGAAATCAATACCTTCTCATTAGGATGAGAATGTAAAAATTTGATTTGTTGTTTTTTTGGTAAAGTCATTTTTCATGACTAAAACAAAATGATTAACAACCAATTTGTACACTGTTTATTTTTTAATTTTACAAAAAATTTGTCTTTTAGCTTGACATTTTGACAATTAGTCTTTTTTATGAGAAAATTTAAATTATGGGTTGAAAGTTAAACTACTTAGTTCAAATATCTATTTTGTGGTTAAAGATTCATAACTATAATAAAAAATTCATTTCTTTATTTGAAAATTAAATTATTTGGTTGAAAATTCGTCTTTTCGGTAGAAAATTAATTTTGGTGGGTTGAAAACTCAACTGTTTAATGGAAAATTTGTCTTATTTGGTTAAAATTTGACATACCGTATTAAAAATTCATTTTCTGTGTTGCAGAATTTCAGATTCATCATTTCAGTTGAAAATTCATCTCTGGTTGAAAATTCAACTATTTGCTCAAATTGTTTTTTAATGAAAATTTATGTATTTTGTTGAAAATTTGTCTTTTTTGGCAGAAAATTAATTTTCTTAATTGAGAATTCGTCGTTTTGGTTAAAAGTTTATTTTTTTGTTATTGAAATATAAACTATTTAATTTTGAGTTCAGAATTCATGTTTTTTTTTAAATTCACCTTCTTTGTTAAGAATTTAATTGCCTTCTAAATAATACAATTATTTCGTTGAAAATAACTTACCTTCGTATGTATTTTTTGTTTTTTGAAGGCCGAGGTGCTGATGTTTGATATTTTCCAGATGGTCTTTTCCGATGATCGTCAATTTCCGTTTCGATCTCATCCATATTACCTTTCCACTATAAAAATTTCACTTCACCACTTTTTTCTCCCACTTCTACGAATAAAATGTTATCATTCCGTTGATGAATAATAGAGTTCAGACCAAATGGCCGCATATCCTGCGATCTCATTAATAAGTAAATCTGCAGAGGCACGTGCCGTTTAAAGCACCTCGTGCACAAAAAATACGTGTTTTGTTTCAAGTTTCGATTCGCGGTTTGATTGGCCGAAACTCAAAAGGCGGTAATTTTCAAGTTAAGTTGCCAGCTAATCTGCTCTATTCCCCGTTATAAAGATGCGCAATTCCAGATTCGATTTCAATAAAATTCTTTTTGAATATGACAATTCATCGTTGCCTACTATTCTCGAACTCCAATCAGAGAATTGAACCACGGGATTTGAGCCAAGAGCACCTGGTTTAACATTTTGTCTCGTCCAGCCATGTGAAAAAGAAACCGATTGAGAATTATCGAATATATCTTTAAACAATTTCTTATCTCCAACATTACTGCACCATTCCCTTGGTGTGGCACGAGAAATCCGTTATCGCCTTTGACGTTTCAATTCTGCCCTGCACTTTTCTGTAACTTCTTCTCAATGATTAAGTTTGCATCTCTTTTCATTTTAGATGCACGTTTCGGGAGATAAGGCTTGGAAGACGGTTCAGGACAGCCCGGAAATTTTATTGGCAGTGCTCCTTTTCTAAGTATTTTTAATTAAAAAAATATATTCTAGTAAATTAACTAATCCTAATAAATAAAATTAACTGTTGAGACATTACTATAAAAAGTAGTTTTGATCAAATAATGTATTCTATTCTAGTATTCTAGTGAAATAATCTAATCGCAATAAATAAACAAAAATCTATTAGACATTTAAACTTATTCTGTCGTCATCCGATTAATATTACACTTCCTTCGAAATTTGAAACCTGTTTGAGTTACGTGACTGATATTATGAAACTTAACTTGGTTTTGTTTATTTTTAACTTTAGAACCATCTCTTTTAATTATAACAATAGGGAACTTCTTAAAAAACTAATTAAATTCTTTTAGCAGCCACATAACTGAAACTATCATCGATAAATAAATCCCTTTTCATAGGAGCCTGTAATTTCAAATTGAAATTAGAATAAATTTATATAGAAAATATACTCCTATAAATGTAAAACTAAAGAGCCTAGGGGGATAAGCATGTAAAAATGGCCCCGGCACCTATCAAGCCTATATTGGCAACATATATTGACATCTACGTGAATATAAAATCCTGAAAATTTCAACCTTAAAATTTCATTCCTTTGGGAGATATGGAGTGGGGGAGTAAAATCAAAAAATGGGGTTTTCTCGAAAACGGCTGAACCGATTTTGACGAACAAAATATATGTTGTGTTAACCAAAACGACTACTTTCAGAAAAAAGTTTGGATTTTTTTGGATAAAAAATGCTTTAAAATTTTGAAAATATTTTTTTGAGGTTATGTTTTAGAGGTACGCCTTTAATTTTTTCCAAAACAAACCTTGAAGTGTCTGCTTCAACACGCATTTTTGTCAGATTTTTCATGGTGGTGCGTCATGCCGATAAATGATGAAAATCATGCATGCCGCACAGCACAGAGCACACTCTTACTCCAGCCGGGCTCATTGAACTCTACTGATAAGTTTTATAACTAGGCTCTTTGGTTGCGACACTGCGTGAATATGACTTTTAATGGCTATTTCCAGTTTATTTATCTATTATGTAACGCGGCCTTTTTCTTAAGATAGAAAAAGAATATATGGTCCCTTAATGCCTCGCACAAACGTAAGTAGAAATAAGATACAATTTTCCATAGCCCGGGCGCCAGCCTTCCAAGACCAACTTTCCAAGAATCGTGAAACCTTCTCTTGTTAAAGTTTCATGAATTGTTACGTCCCAGGATCTGCAGTCGAATTTCATTCCGTTGTAGCCATTTGTTGATTCGTTGATAGAGAGTTCGGAATGCTGCCGTTGAGTGGTGGAAACTACTGCCGCCAAACTAGGTCAAGTTTTAAATAAGAACACCATTGTTTATGATCACAAACTAACAAGATTTATTTAATGTTTTTGTTTCACTTCCAAGTTGACAATTATAACTGTAATTAATGCACCCAAGTGCATTAATTCATAACAAATCACGTTGATTTTACAAGTTCATGGTCGATTTGATAGTTTAATTCGATTTGAGTTACAAACTTTCTAAGTTCAAAATACAACATTTGAGTTTCGCAGGTTAAAAGTAGTTTCGACAGAGTTGTAGATCAGAAAAATCTGACAAGTTTCGCTGTGCGCGCCTTTTTATAACCAAAAATATGGGAGGAGACTTATTCCCTCTCCTAGGCCAAGAACCAATCACATTGCTGATGTCATGTAAATTTCCTGCTGATTAACCAATAATAAACTAGGTCAATTTACTCCGCCTACAGGATATGAGTCAGAAAATGATTCATTCGATGATTGACATTTTTAAACATGAAAAGTCTTAACAAGTCCAAAGTCCATTTTACATCCGGTCTGACTGGCGCCAAACCCCATTAATGATTCTAAAATTAGGCCTATGATTCATCTATTAAATAAACAATTCTAATTTTAAGACGTAGTATTCCGTACTGCGTTAGAAGTTTAGGTGAACATAACCTAACTTAGAGATAGAGAGTATTGTATTATATTTAACTACTTTACGTACTTTCTTACTTGTTTTATATGATTGTAAGCCTAAAGAGAAAGTGTTTTTACGTATTTGAACCTATCATTGTATTTTGCAATGGAAAAGAAGTCTCAACGTTCGCATTAGAACTCGCGGTTAATTATAAGAAAGGACAATTCAAATTTAGTTTTTAACTTGTTGTCGCGCTCTTCAGAGGTCGCTAGAATACATTTTAGTTTTGTAAGTGCGCCGCTCTTTCACACCTTCCCCCTTACTTTAAAAGATGTTTCGTACTCATGTATAGAAGCATCTTTTATGGTCAGTTTTTTAAATTTGTGTGTGTTATCAATCGTGACCATCAGACGTTGTTTATTGTTTATATTGGCCCACTGTATTTGGGAGATATTGCCACTCTCTTTCTTGAGAGTCATTAAATATTAAGCTCACGAAGTTTATACTATAAGGATCAAATTACATTTTATGAGAGTGAACGCTATAGTAAGTTCCAAAACTTAAAAACCTATGTTTTTTATTATATATATTTTATTTCATAAGAAGGGATAGTAAATATAAGCAAAAATAAGAGATAATTAAAATTTATTAATTATCTATAAAACTGTAAGTTAGTACGTCATTTTACGTCGTCTTTAACTCTTTGGCATACAGTCTGCGCATGCACGTATTTTAAACCTAATGGCGGTATGCTATATTAAATATACAAACTCATTTACAAAACATAAAAATACGTATAAAATCATTAAAATATGAGAGTATATACTCTAAAAATTCTCTTTTGCGTCATTTTTTTTAAATCTCATGGCTAGGATAGGGTGGGAACTAGGATATACCCATCAATAAGAGATAAGAACCGCACATAAAGAAATATTCTGAGTGATGGAATATGGGAAGGATAACATTCCCTTTTTGTTCAGAGTACTCCTTCAAACTGAGGAATTTCTAATATTTCATATGCATGAAAAGGGTCATGGAATCCTGGGCACAACGATCCTTTTTCCACTGCGACCGGCGAACAATCTTCGCACGTGCTTGCAAGGGCGACTTCGAAAAACTTGTCGTGATCCACAGCCGTGACAACGTTTTTGTTGGAATAAAAATTCAGATAGGCAATAGTGAAGAGTGACAATTTGCCAGCAATCTGCGCCGGTAGGGATCCCTTTGTCACCACACTCTTGGCAAATCCACACCGATCCATACTATCCCATCAATATGATCAAGCATTTCGGATTTTTTTTTGCATAAGATTTATCTCCCTTTCCTATAAAAAGGTTCTTTTTTAGATTTGATTTATTTTACCTAGAGTAAAATTTTTTATTTATTTATATATATATATATATAATTTTATTTATTAAGGACCTCCTTTTAAAATCAAAATTTCAAACAATTTATAGAATTGACTTAATTAATTTGATAAAATTTGAAAATTAGATTAGTTAAAATTTACTTTTTACTTACGAATTCTCTGGGAACTTTTGAACCATTTTGATATGTACCTCTGATATGTCCTATTCCAGCTCTAATTGGTGAACGATCTCTTCCATTAGAATTTGCCATAATTTATAATTTCACACTTCCCCACGAATTTTTCATTAAAATCTTTAAAAATCTCCTCTCTTTCTTTAGTAAGAGTTTGGAGCAGAGACTCGTTTCTACCATAGAGAATTGTAGAAACACACTTCTACAAATTCATATTGAAACGACAGCTGCAACGTGATTCGTGGAGGACGGATCACCAAAACAGTGCTACCAACTTACTCCAAATTTTAAAATAAAAATTCAACTGTGATCTTTACCGCAAGCCTATTTATATTTTATCACTTACAAACAAAATTTTAATTCAATTCAATTTTTAAGTAATTTTATTTTAATAATTCCAGTTAGTGAAAAATACTCCAGAAAATATTCTATTCATTTAATTTCAAAATTTTTTTAGGTTAGGTTCGGCCAAAATAATATTTATGATATATATATATATATATATATATATATATATAATTTTATTTATTAACAGAGATCCTAATCTTTTGAGTATAAAATACCTTTAGCCTTTAATTCAGATATAAGGAATGAAGAATTCACTTGTAATATTTTGGAAAACAGAATTCCTCACTTTAAATTAAGAAAATTTCGTTTTTCAACATTTGGAAGTGCTTCATTTCTTATTTCTAATTCAATTAGTATCTAAAGTTTATTTTGCTTATTCATCTACTAATTTATTATTATATTTTTGTTTCATTTAAGAATGTTAACTCTAAAGTTTTAATTTCTAAAACTTTTATATTATTTATGTAAACATTTTCAACAGATTATTTACATCAAATATTTATTGATTTTAGTTTTTTTAGCTTATCTGAGCGTGATAATTTGATTGTTTCATCAATTTGGATTATTATCCAAATTTTATTTATATTTTTGCTTTCTCAGATGTTTTTATTCTTGAATTGGATGCTCAATTATTTGTAGCTTGTCCAAATTAACGACCCTAACTTTATTTGACTTTTCATCTCTAATTTGGGCATTAGCTTCTCCAATCATTCTTTCTATTACATATTGTCCTTCAAAGAAAGGATCAAATCTCTTGCCATTCCTGATTTCTACCTTTAGAGCTACTTTGCTTCCTTCACGAAAGTTCTGAGGGTTTGCTGTACAATCATAGTATAATTTTGACTTTCTTTTAGCAATCTCAATTCGTTCACGGGCTAGCGTTTGAGAATCATCTAATTTGTGAAACAAATCTTGGAGATATTTTGTATACGTAATCTCGTATGGATCTGTGGAAAAACTAGTTGGAATATTGGCTTCCCTACCAAATACTAGAGAATATGGCGCGAATCCTGTAGCTTCGTGCACCTGAGTATTATACGAGAAAATAGCATAACGGAGCAACTCGTCTCAATTTTGAGCATTTCCAAAGTGTCTCAGGTATTCGACAAGGGTCTGATGGCTTCTTTCCAGAGAGCCCAACGATTTCGGATGATAAGCAGTGGACTGGATTTTTTCAATATTGAAAATTTTGCAGAAGGTTCGTATAACTTTGCTAGTAAATTTTTTGCCCTGATCTGTATGAATCACCTTCGGGCATCCATACCGTGAAATGAATTGTTCTGCAATTGCATGAGCGATTGTAACTGAATCAGTTTTTGCTAATGGGATTGCATCAGCATATTTCGAAAAATTACACTGAATTGTTAAAATATGATTATGACCTCGAGGAGTAGTGGGAAGAGGTCCTACCATATCTATTTAATCTTATCAAATGGTTCTTTGGGTGTATCCGTGATGATCATAGGTTTTCGAGTTCGAATTCTGATTAATTTGTTACTCTGACAATTTTTACAAAACTTGACAAACTTTTGAATGTCAGTTTTCATACCAGACTAATAATAATTGGGTCTAATTCGCCAATAAGTCTTAGAGACCCCTTTATGGTCTCCGACTGTAGATTCATGGGCTTTTTGTAATATTTTCTGTCTTTCTTCAGGAGACGGACATTTAATTTCTCCTGAGCAGACCTTTATTACTAAGCCAGTTCCAAGAAAATGTTGCCGAAAGATCCTTTCTATAGATGACCAAGAAATTTCATCTAAATTGTTTCCCGTTTTAGAAACTTTGACAGTCTGAACCTCAAGAGGTTCCATTGCTTTCCGGAGAGCGAACAAAGTTCCAGGAATAACATTAAGATAAGCCTTATCTTCAAATCGAGCCTTTACAAATACATGGAATATGTCACGATTGTTAAGAGAGAACACAATTACCTCTCCGATCTTGAGATTTTCATTTTGTAAACTGTGAACATTAAATAAGTTATTTTGCAATAACTCTTTGCTTATTTCTGATTCCAAATTTCCATCTGCGGAAATGAAATGAACTACGTGACCATTTCCCATAGTAAGCTTGTCCTTACTATTGATCACACAAACATCTGTAATTGCCAAAATCGTGCTGGTGCTGTTATGCCCAATGCCTTCGGACGCGAGATTGCTTGTACCTTGTAGTATTAGATCCGGACTCCTACATGGTTCTACAACACAGGCCTTAACTACCTCAGGGATAGTCCGTTCGCCTAACACGGACTTCGTACCCTTGTTTGGGATAGCCCGCTCGCCTAACGCAGGCTTCGTACCCAATTTCAGGATAGCCCGCTCGCCTAACGCGGGCTTCTTACCTGAATTGTGAATCTGAGATTCCCACTCGCTTGACGTGTGGGAGTCGTACTCAGATTCGAGGTCCGAATCAGCATCCGATTCGTCATTAGAACTATCTGTAAACACTGCGTACAGATCTTCACCGTTCTTAGCCTGTGGGATCCCGTTGTTTAAGAACATATGTCTTGTCTGCCCATCGGGATCGACGGTTTCATCTCCCTGGGCAGGGGATATGCCAATGAGGCCCTGGTCGTGCACTACCTTGGACTCATCAGCCAACCCCAACTCTGTAGATAAAATACCGCTAATGTTGTCACAAGGGTTTCGAGATAATGCGTCGGCATTGGCATTCTTCTTACCAGGCTTATACACAATAAGGTAAATATACTCACTCAATGCTATTCGCCATCAAGACAACCGAGAGACTGGGTCTCTTGGACCATGCAGCCAGACCAAAGGTCGATGATCTGTTACTAATGTGAACTGAAGACCATACAAATATTGTCGGAAATGTTTTACATTGAAGACTATGGCCAACAATTCTTTTTCAGTGGTTGTGAAATTCAATATAGGTCCGTGATGAGTGCGCGACGAATATGCTATTGGCAAATCTTGTCCTATTGGGCCTTGGCAAAGGACACCGCCTAACGCATAGTGAGGTGCATCTGTAGTAAGAACAAATGGTCTAGAAAAATCAGGATATTGTAGTATGGATTCTGAGAAAATCTTATCACGAAGATTTTCGAAGGCCTCTTGTTGAGCAAAACCCCAACTAAAAGGAACCTCATCTTGTAATATTGTAGTCAAGGGTTTTGCTAACTTTGCAAACTCAGGTATAAACTTTCGATAATACCCAATTGGACCTACTAACTGTTTTATATTTTTCTTTCCTTTAGGTGGAGGAAACTTTTTGACGGCTTCAACTTTCTTTGGATTTGGCTTGACACCATCACGAGTCCTAAATAGGCAATTTCATGTCGAAGAAAGTGACATCTTTCTGGCTGTAAGGCTAAACCTGCGGACTTTAATCGTTCAAATAGGACTTTCAATTTCCTAGTATGTTCAGCCAAGGCCAGGGCATACATGACTATGTCATCCATATAAACGAAGAGTTCAATACCTTGGAGGCCAGTTAGTACCTGGTCCATCATCCGCTGAAACGTGGCGAGTGTATTTTTAAGCCCGAATGGCAGTCTATTGTATTCAAAGTGGCCATATGGGGTTGAAAAAGCAGTTTTGGCCTTTGAATCTGGATCCATTGGGATCTGATGAAAACCCATGGCCAAATCTAAAACTGAAAAGTATTGAGCTCCGCCGAACTGATCTAGAATGTCCGCAATATTGGGTAAAGGGTAGGCGTCCTGAACGGTTCGCTCATTTATTGCACGGTAATCAATGACCATTCGCTATCGCTTATTACCTTGTGCATCATCAGGTTTAGGTACAACTATTGCAGGGGAATTATAGGGGGAACTTGAAGGTTGAATTATTTCATCTTTAAGTAAATTTTCAGTCTGACACCGAATTACCTCTTTATGAACAGGGGGATTTCTATATTGTTTTACGTTAATAGGATGTTCATTTGTGGTAAAGATTTTGTGAGCTACCGTATTTGTTTTCCCTAACTTATCTCCAGGCAGGAAAAATTGATAAGGGAATTCAGAAAATACTCCTAAGAGACTACTTTTTTCTTCATCATTTAGATCATTTAAATTAAGGTTTTCTAAAAGTTTTGTAAATCTAATTGCTTTAGATTTTTGTTCGTCCAGAGAATTATCTGATACTTTGGGATCTAGAACTAAAGGAGAATGTACTTCACATTCTTCCAACTCGAGAAGTGGCACGGTCAATTCTACATCTTTATCTGATGAATTTATTGCAAAGATTTTCACTGAATTCGCAATATTTGACACCAAAGCCTCATCGGCAAATATATCAGGTCCACATTGAATTCTCCTAATATATCCCTCTTTTAAATTGGAAGCTTTTATGGGCAAAGTTACCATTTTTCTAGTTCGAGCCTGTAATTTTATATTTGTGTGTGCAATAAATGCAAGACCTTCATCTCCCAAATGCATATAATCATCTATGAAATTTAATATTGCCCCATGTTGCTTCAAAAAGGGAACATCTAAAAGCCCGTTTTGCTGAATAGGAAAATCCCTTGATACCGTTTGAAAAGGTGTGAGGATTCCTTTTACTAACATTTTTATTTCCCCCTCATTTGGAATCATATCAGGGCCAATTCCTACAAGATTGTAAATGATTTTTGAATTCACGCTTATTCGCAGATCTAACGCATTTATTTTGATCAAAACACTAGAACCAGTATCCACTAAAGCTTTAATTTCGCTATTTTTAAGAGATGAATTTTTGAAATATATTATCGGGACTGGTTCTTCTGAAGTGTGAATATTTAGAACGACTCTTATAGGGGTTTTTTCTGATTTTGGGTCGCAACTTCCCCTTTCTGTTGGCCCATTTTCTCGTTTAAATAGTTGGGTAGACCCTCCTTAGCTCGGGAAATTTCAGTTTCATGCCTTTTCTTTAATTTGCAATAACTAATTTCATGACCGATTCTTCCACAATAGCTACACTTTCTACTCTCTCTATCCCTTATATTTGATTTTCCGTCTATTTTAGGACAGTCTCTCTGACGATGTCCGTATTATTGACATCTGTAACAGTGAATAGAACTTAAATAATGAGTCTGCCTTTTATCATTACTATCATCAGTTTTTAAGTGAGCGACGTATTTTTTTAGGCACTTGCCTTCTTTCGTCCCTTCTATAATCTCTTCCATCATCTCTTCTATCAAAAGAAGATGTAGTCGCTTCCAGTTTCTCATTGTGAACCAAACTCCAGCTTTTATTTTCAAGATCGGCTTCGGAAGCTATTGGGATCTGAAATCATGACGTCACAGCGTCACGTGATAGGCAATATGGAGGCAACAACGGGGTCACTTTACCTCTAATACATGTAATGCAAAGGGTTTTTAATTTATTTTGCAATTATTTCGAAGAACTGTGAGTCAGTATCTGCATAAATGGTTTGAGTAGACTTTTTAAGAAAGGACAAAAAAATTGTGCACGCTGGACATATTATAAATTTAGAAAAAATATCAATTATAAGTTGATGGAATCGTCATCCAGTGAATTGCTTTCGTGAAAAATGGTTTGTTTTTATTATTTTAGGAGAGGGTTGAACATGACTAGGTAGTCGTACTTTACAAACTGAATTTAAAATATATTATAAAGGAATATGAATCACGCTTTTTGTGAAAATTTCAGACCCTCTCATAATGTACAAAAAAGTGGCTTTAATCTAGTTTTTACGATAAATACATTGGACACATATCCTTGAAAAGTGGACAATTTTCTATTTGTAAGTGCGTTTTAGTACACTTTTCACATAAAAATACCTTAATTAAGTAGAAAATGAGATTTTACTTGAAATAATATAAATGAGTGATGTATGGAACATAACGTTATTTTAGGTTATGTGTTCTATAATAACGACGATAATAATTCATCATTTGGATATAAATTGTGTATAATGATTTATTTTAAGTTGTTCCTCACATGTGTTATCATATTAAAGTAAAATAAAATAGTAGCCTCCAGTTAGAAAATCATTATTTCTTAATGATATGATGATATGTCTAATGAAGGCAAGAAGGAAAAAACGCTTTTTTCAACTTCACGAGACCCAAATACACGAATCCAAACTTGTCTTCTAGTGCTACTTAAATTTCTTATTGTTTATATTGCTTTAAACTGAACGAAATATTAATATAATAATAATTTTTATGATAAGATTCAAATGGATCATGTAGTAAAACCTGTAATACGACGAATACGACCCCGTTATTTTAGTACTACATTTGACCACCAGTTGGCGTATCGTTGTATTTCAGATCCCAATAGCAATGTCTAAAGTTGGAGGGGCTTTTTCGCGAATACACGTCAGAGTATCTCGGTCTAAACCGCGCATAAAAATACATATGACATTTTCCCGGTATTCTTTACAACGTTCTTCACCTGTTTCACCAGGATTTTTATCCATTACTTTTATGACGATTTTATTTAAAATTTCAGTGACACGCGCTCCATAATCGATTACACTGTCATCTTTTTCTTTTTTACCGCGACTAATTCTTGTGACAATTGGCTTGTGTCTGATTTTGGCGAGTATATTCTTTGAAGTATTTTTAACAATTCTTCCAACCCGAGACCAACTTTATCTTGTATATGTTTACGAGCTGCTCCTTTAATTCGAGTCTTAATTAACATCACAAGATAGCTCATTTCGTGAGTATCTATGAAGGTTGCCGCAGTCCTACAGTGCTCAACAAACATAGTGAACGACAAATTAGTTCCATCGAATTCAGGAATTATGTCACGAGCGATTTTTATTCCTTCACTTACTTTCGGTCGTTTATTAGGAATCTCATCAATTTCTTTTGTTAAAAATGGGGCAGTTCGTTTAACTACTTCGCGTTTCGGCAAATCGTCAAAGATCCTGTCGTTATCTTCAGAACTTGAAGAAATAGATTCAGCACTACTACCGGGTTCATTAACTAAGTTTTAATTACGGGTCGCTGATTTAGCTGGGATGGCCAAATTTGTATTTTTATTTGTGTTTCTTGTGACACGTTTTGAAATTGTTTTACTTGGAAGGGAGTTATCTGCTACTCTGGGGCCAACCCGCTGATTTTTTCGCGAAGCTGGCATTTTGGTTCACTAAGGATCTCGAAATTCTAACACTTAATCTATTCACTAGAAAAACGCTAAATAGGCTAATTTCTTAAAATTTTTGACTTACAGTCTGACGTTCGTTCAGGCCATTTAATGTTTTCAATCTAAGAGATTGAACTATACGCACAGCTAAAGTGGTAACAGTCTGGTGTAGTGGATTCCGAAGATTCTAGACATCGATGAGGCCCTAATGAATCCTGCTGAGTCCGTTTGGTTCTTCCTAGGTCCCACGGTGCCGTAACTCTCTTCCGAACCGGGCCGGTCCAACGTTACTGTAACCCTCTTCCGTTCCGGGCCAGTAATCTCGTTCGGATATTTTTCCTTAGATGATTTTAAAGATTTTGTTATTTGACTTACAAAATCATTTAAGCTCGCAGTTGATAGAAGGAATTTATTCGTGGTATCTTCCTCAACTGTCTACGATCTCGGTGCAATTGGCAACACCCTAGCTACCGGGAGTAAAACCACGCAAAACCCTGGTAGAAGGTCGCGGCTTTTCTCGACAATTTAATGTCAAATTTATGTGAACACCTTTATAATTTACTGTGATTGCAGAAAACTGATGGGTACATTCTCTGGAGCAACGCAGAATTTACAATATCCTTCTCGAAGATACACGTCAATGCAAAGCCAGCCTTCACCTTCATTATAGATGCGACATAATTGTAGAGGTTCAAAATCAGAATCTGAAAGGAGTTCAACCAGAGTCATCAGTAAAGGATTTGGGTCCGACATTTTAGTGTTAATGTTTATATTAAATGTTAATGTTCATTTATAAAATTGGGTTTTCTTTGGTATTTGTCTTTGCACTTCACTTTACGAAGAGTTTTCAAATTTAAAATATTACCGCTCTTTAACTCTGTTGATAATACAGTCTCGAACGATAATTTAAACCGCGCACCAAAATACACTAATAGAACAATCAGAGTTTGGTCAGGCGCGCACATTAACCTTGAATTTAAAGTTTTAATGACCTAATTTTACGGTGCAGCATCCCACTTCTGACACCAATGTTACGTCCCAGAATCTGCAGTCGAATTTCATTCCGTTGTAGCCATTTGTTGATTCGTTGACAGAGAGTTCGGAATGCTTCCGTTGAGTGGTGGAAACCACTGCCGCCAAACTAGGTCAGGTTTTAAATAAGAACACCATTTTTTATGATCACAAACTAACAAGATTTATTTAATGTTTTTGTTTCACTTCCAAGTTGACAATTGTAACTGTAATTAATGCACCCAAGTGCATTAATTTATAACAAAGCACGTTGGTTTTACAAGTTCATGGTCGATTTGATAGTTTAATTCGATTTGAGTTACAAAATTTCTAAGTTCAAAATACAAAATTTGAGTTTCGCAGGTTAAAAGTAGTTTCGACAGAGTTGTAGATCAGAAAAATCTTACAAGTTTCGCTGTGCGCGCCTTTTTATAACCGAAAATATGGGAGGAGACTTCTTCCCTCTCCTAGGCCAAGAACCAATCACATTGCTGACGTCATGTAAATTTCCTACTGATTAACCAATAATAAAGTAGGTCAATTTATTGCGCTTACAGGATATGAGTCAGAAAATGAGTCATTCGATGATTGAGATTTCTAAACATGAAAAAGTCTGAATAAGTCCAAAGTTCATTTTACATCCGGTCTGACTGGCGCCAAAACCCATTAATGATACTAAAATTAGGCCTATGATTCATCTATTAAATAAACAATTCTGATTTTAAGACGCAATTTATCGTGTACTGCGTAGTATTCCGTACTGCGTAGAAGTTTAGGTGAACATAACCTAACTTAGAGATAGAGAGAGAGAGTATTGCATTATATTTGACTACCTTACGTACTTTCTTACTTGTTTTATATGATTGTAAGCCTAACGAGAAAGTGTTTTTACGTATTTGAACCTATCATTGTATTTTGCAATGGAAAAGAAGTCTCAACATTCGCATTAGAACTTGCGGTTAATTATAAGAAAGGACAATTCAAATTTAGTTTTTAACTGGTTGCCGCGCTCTTCAGAGGTCGCTAGAATACATTTTAGTTTTTTAAGTGCGCCGCTCTTTCACAAGATGCAACCTGTGCGCATGCAACTGCGCACTTCTTTCGGTTACGACAACTTAAATTTCTGTTACCATTTAGGCATTTTAAGAAACTATTTGTAATTTTCAGATACCGTTTCTGAAGTTTAATAAAAATTTAGTAAATTTACTATAAAAGTTACTGAATTTCGTTTTCAGCAACCTAATTTCGTAAATTTCAGTTACTGCAGTATCTTAATTGTGTCGGAATTTTCCGAACATTTCTAACAGTGAAAGGCAAGATGTTGCATAAGACCAAAATTCTTCACTTCGATAACATGTAATACTTGCAAAGCGGATTTGTTCAAATTTCGTTAATTTTCTGTTGTAGACCGGAAAACTTCATTCCATTTACAACAGCTTGTGTCTATGTCCTGACAGATCTGTTATTTGCCATGAATGCTAATGATAAAGAGCAGTTATACAGGGTGTCTCAGACCACCCGTCCCACCCCTTTTAAAATCTAAAATACCTGATAAAATTGAAAGTTCAGTACCTTCTAATAGTAAATGGACTGTGCCCGATCGATTGGAGGTATTTTCAACTTCCGGATTCCACCGGAAGTGGCCTATTCAGGCCGGAAGTCATTTTTTAAAATGGAATGACATATTTTTCTTTATTGATTTTGATTCTACGGTAAAAAGTGAGTAACTTTTGAAGGAAATTTTTTTTTCTAAATTGTCGTTTTCCACCTCAAAATGCTCTCTGAAGTCTAACTGAGCCGTCGTTCGTTTTTCACGTCAACTCGCGCTTAGTCAGCTTTCGGAATTTCGAAATAAAATTGTTACGGATACACTTCGGAATATCCTTCGACTGATAGAGCAAGAGGAATTAAAAAATTTATAGAAAAAAAATATTTCTTAATTTTTTTCTCAGGTTAACAGTAACATTTCAGAAGGCATTTCCAGGTGGAAAACGACGATTTAGAAAAAAAATGTCATACTAACGTTACTCACTTTTTACAGTAGAATCGAAATCAATGAAGAAAAATATGTCATTCCATTTAAAAAAAATTACTTCTGGTCTGAATAGGCCACTTCCGGTGGGAGACGGAAGTTTAAAATATCTCCAATCGATCGTGCACAATCCATTTAATATTAGGAGGTACTGAACTTTTAATTTTATTAGGTATTTTAGATTTTAAAAGGGATGGACGGGTGGTCTGAGACACCCTGTATATGAGTATAGACACCATAGTAAAGTGGTGCGTTTACTCTTCATGTTGCCTGCGAAAATCAAGGCAGTAAACTGTAGATTTCGACATTTAAAATTAAGTAAAGTCAAAGGTCAACGCCATAAAACAAGATTTCAGCACACCAAAGATTTGGAAATTTTGTTTCTTGAATTTGCATACATATTGCTCTCCTGCTTACTTTTTTCAAATTATATTTCGAGATTCTGCAAGCCCCATGAAGTTTAACACGTCATTCCCATAAGAAAAAAAAGACTTTTTTGTAAATTTTAATCATATTCGTGAATATTAGGTGTATCGAGTTGAAACTCAACAATTCATTCAAAAATTAGCAATGGAATACAAATAAAAACTTATTTTTTAAATACCACCCCCATAAGTCTGTTTTATAGAGTCCCAAAAAACCTCATAAGTGAAAAATTTGATTTCGCGAGTTGCTGGCGCTAATTATAATTTTTTGGCGGTTTTTTATAATACAAATTGTTTTTAATACATAAAATACTGCTTTATACTGATAACTAGAAGTTTACTTCAATTGTTTAAACAATTTATTATTATTATTTTTAGCAATTTTCTCTTAGAATAGATTAAACAAGTCGCGGTTTTTCCGAATTTTGCAACTTTTCAATTACGGCGAGGAAATAATCAATTGAATTTAACAGAAATAATTTCTTAAATGATTTATCATTATTTATAATATTCTCTCCGAATAATGCTAGAAACTTGCAGTTTTTTCTAACATTTTCCACTTTTTATGGAATTTTCAATTAGAGCGAGGTAATAATTAATTAACCATAAGTTTGCGGTTTTTTCTGAAAAATTCCAATTTGTATTCACTTTTCGCTTAGAGGGACTTAATAATTACTGAAATTTAATAAATATAATTCTTTGAACAAATTATTCTTCATAACATCTTCTCATATAGCAATGCTAGCTAGTTCGCGCTTTTTCTGAAATTTTCTACTTTTTGTCAACTTTACACTTTGTGAGGTAATGACTAATGCAAGTTCACAAACATAATTGTTCTAACACATTGATTATAACTGTTTCCTTTTAGATAATTAGAAAATTGCGGTTTTTTCTGAAATTTTCTACTTTGTTTTGACTTTTGAGTTATGAACATATAATACATAAACAATATAAAGAATCATCACTTGAACAATGACTTTCTTTTTTGTGATTATATTTGTCTGAAATAAAATATATATTTGAAATATTCTTCAAATTTTCTATATAAATCATATTGAATATAAATTTTCTTTGAGAGCCTTTTTGTTTAAATTAATATTAATATGTATTATTTGTGGACGTCCGCATGAAAAGGGCCCTTGTGGGCGCTTCTAGTATTAATATAGGCAAAGATAGTCATAAACAATAATAATTTAATGAGACAAGTAGATATGTTACATTTCATCTTATTAGCTCACTGCAAGTGGAAAATTGACAAAAAGTTAAAAAATTGCACACAAAAAACGCAACTATCTAGCATTAATATAGAAGAATATAATTATAAACAATTATGATTTGTTTAAACAATGATTTTTGTTAAATTATTATAATAACCTCGCCCTAGTGAAAAGTTGACAGGAAATGAAAATTTCAGAAAAAATCCGCAATTATATAGCAAAACTGTAGGCGAAGATAGTTATAACAATAATTATTAATTTCAACGATGATGTTTCTTGAATTTCCTTAATTATTACCACATTCAAAGTGAAAAGTAGACAAAAATTTGAAAATTTCAGAAGAAGCCGCAACTTTCTGACATTATTGAAAGAGAATATTTATTAAAAACAATAATAAATTGTTTAAACAATTATGTTTTTTAACATCAATATTAAGTCATTTGATTTTTCGTATACCCTTTTTTGCCTTTCTTCCCTATGTTCAGCCCCCCCCCCCCCAAAAAAAAAATTCCTGGCCACGTCGCTGCATTCATTTCAACAATTTTTTGAAACTTTTGGGTCATATCACTTGTCCTATGTGTCTCTCAGGAATATACTCTTCACATTAAGAAGAATCTCGAAAAACAATCAATATAATGTAACGATTGGGTTTCTGAGTACATTCCCGCGTGAAAAAAGTTTGCATGGCTCACGCGTGGCAATAAACTTGGAAATATCTGGCTAAAGCATGGGTCACGGCTGAATGGTAGCATGGCTAAAGCCTTGCTCGTGTGCGTCTTCCATGCTTAGGACACGCTAAACACAAATGAATATTTTGAAGAACATGCAAGTGATAGAGACCATTAGCCAGCGCTGAAAATTAAAATCTTAAGTTGGCCAATAGCCGACACATCTCTAAATAGTAAGTCCACTACCCGGGTGCACCAGAACGTGCACCAGGTCGCTAGCACGTATTCTGCGAGAACTTTTTTAAAATTTTAATTTTGTCAATAGCCAAAATAACTACCAATGGTAAGTCGATGATCAGGGCGCACCGGATCGCGCACCAGATAGTTCAGCACGTATTCTACGAGAACTTTTTTGAAATTTTAATTTTGTCGATAGCCAAAATAACTAACAATGGTGAGTCGCCGATCAGGGTGCACCGGATCGCGCACCAGGTCGTTTAGCACGTATTCTACGAGAACTTTTTACAAAATT
>CAKNYM010030409.1:8006-29640 GCA_932195095.1 Andricus curvator
TGACTAGTCAAAGGGGTGCCTTCCCGCCCCCATGAGACGTTGAAAAAAGGGAAAAAAAGTCTCGAATGTCTTCAATATGTCTTCAAGACCATGATGTCTAGTTGCGTCGCACCAGGTATAAATGGGAGATATACAGACTTGGCTCACATTTATGGCGGTAGCAGTGGCAAAACAAGACTAGGTAGACTTGTCTTGAGACACGGAGGTATAATTTATGTATTAGTTTTATTACTACCGGGAGGGTCTTCCATTTCCAAATAGGTTGGACCAAACAGTTGAAATCTGCTAAGGATTAAAATTTGACAACCGATAAAAATAGCAAATTGTAATAACTGATTTTTAAATTAAAAAATTGGAACCTGTCAGTCTCAACAACTACAGGTATATAACATTTTCCATAAAACGATTAAAACTCTCCGTTTCTACAAGCATCTAGTGAACTGTTGGAGAAAGGAAAAAATGGACAACATTTTTAGATTCGCCATCCAAAGAACATTATTATTGCAGATAAACAAAGTTATTATTACTTAAACAATAAATACCATAAAGATAAATAATATAAACATTCTGTAAAGTTTAATGCGGATTAGTGATGACCCTCGGAGGCCCTGGCAGCCTTTTGGCTTGTTTTCTAAAATAATCTCTAAGGTTCTTTCCCAAGCAAATAATCTTTTCTCAAGACATCAAAAATGCTCTGGTTCCGTCTCACAAGCTAGACATACAGAATAACTTGAAATTGTCTTCAATTAGTCTTGACTCAAGACAAAATCAAGACCAAATATTTTTACCCGGGAAGTTATGATTCCCGTTAGTGACGAAACCGAAACAGACTTGAGATTGAGTGACGAAGAGATAAATGATAAGTTTATCAATGTTGCCTCAGAACGAGAGGCGCATGTAACTTACATTAGGCAGAAGGAATTAAACGCTAGATTGAAATTATTGAACGGAAATTAGAGGCTTGAACAGATCGAAGATGCCCATAGAACACAGATTCAAAAAATGGTTATATCTTATCACGACATTTCCTCACTACAAGGAGATCCACTACCCTGTACAAGTTTCGTGTCACATAAAATCATCGTGAAGGACGAAGCGAATATTAATATACGTCAACCGCGACATCCGGAATTCCACAAAGAAGAAATTACAAATGAAGTAAATTAAATGTTAACTAAAAGAGTAATAGAAGCCTCGGACTCACCATTCAATTCACCACTTTGTGTAGTCCCGAAAAAACGGGACGCGTCAGGAAAACCTAAATGGAGGCTTGTAATTGATTTTTGGAAGTTGAACGAGAAAACAGATCAAAGTGCCTACACACTTCCTGTATTGGACGAAATTTTGGACCACCTTGGAAAAGCAAAATTCTTTTCAGCCTTTGATTTGAGCTCAGGATTTCACCAAATTCCCATGAACGAGGACTCAGAAAAATATACCGCATTTTCTACACCTGAAGGACATTTTCACTATATCCGCATGCCGTTCAGGCTCAAAAACCCTCCAGCCACATTTCAAAGAATGATGGACACAGCATTAAGGGGACTGGTAGGAAAAATATGCTTCGCTCATCTGGACGACATTGCTGTCTTTGGAAGCACAAGTGTGATTTTCTGCGACCGGAACTGGAATACTTGGTGCACATGATCACGTAAAACGCAGTAAAACCAAACCCATATAAAAAATATCTGCTGTACAAAATTTCAAAAGACCCAAGAAACAAAAAGAAGTCATTTGTTTCTTGGAACTAGCTAGATATTACCGAAAATTTATAAAAAAACTTCTCTACGATAACTAAACCACTGAAAGCACTGACGAAGAAAAATCAACCCTTTAATTGGACACCATCTTGCGAAACAAGTTTTAAAATGTTGAAAGATGCTCTTTGCTCAGCACACGTACTAAGATGTCCTGACTTCAAGGACACATTTACTCTAACCACCGATGCAAGTAATATTGGACTGGGGGCAATTTCATCTCAACAAGGACACCCAGTTTGCTACATTCCAAGAACTTTAAACGAATCTAAGCTAAACTTCACCACTACCGAAGAAGAAACAGTAGCAATCGTATAGGCAGTTAAGCGGCTTCGAAAATATCTTCTTAGACGTCAATTCATAATACAAATGGACCATCAAGCTTTGACGTGGCTTTTTGACGTAAAGAACCCTTCATCCAGGTTAATGAGGTGCAGTTTTCAGATGGAAGCATACACATACAAGATCGTGTACAAAAAAGGGAAGGAACACACGGCAGCTTACGCTCTTTCAAGAATGCACCCTATTCAAGATAAAAATTTCTCAGAACAATTGGGAGAGAATGCAAAAATCAATCAAGTTAATGACTCCCAAGAAGTCGATGAGATTGATACAGCATCATCATCAAGCGAAGACAACCAACCAATTTCTGAAAGATTGCGAAATCATAAACCGACAGATGAAAACAAAATTCAAAACGATTACGCAATCTGGAAAAGAAACCGCCTGCCTAGTAAATTAAAAATGAAACCTGTTGCCACTGGAAAGAATTGGATTGAAATAAGCGAACAAAATATTTTCTCTTTGCTAAAAATCCAGTTACCAGACTATGAAGAAGAAACATGGGTCAAACTCCTCTGCATCAAAATTAAAGATTTCACCAGAAACAAAACCTGGAGCATACTTAAATTTCATACGGAGGATCATTTAATCAAAGTTACGGAACGTGTACGCATCGCAGATATGTTGAATTTTCTACTACAGACAAAATTCACAGATCACACATGTTTCCTGTGTGAATGACCTGACAAAAAATTAAGTGAAGAAGAGAAACAAAATCTGTTTAGGGAGGCACACGGAAACGTGGCCACTGGCCACTTTGGCGAAAATAAAACAATCAAGAGACTATGCGAACAAACATCGTGGGAAAATATGGAGAAAGATGTAATCGACTTCGTTAAGAAATGTCAAGAATGCCAACGCGAGAAACTGACCCGAATTCCTCCCATGGTTGAAGCAGTCATTCCGAAAATGCCGACGCATCCGAATAAGAAGATTGCGATGGACATAATTGGCCCATTGCCGGAAACAGCGAGTGGAAACAAATATATTCTATCCATTCAAGATGTGCTCACGAAATATATAATTCTGATAGCACTATGGGAAACGACGAGCAGAAGCATACTAACAAACCCGCTTCATTACATTTACATATTTTCTTCTCCAAAGCACATCTTATCAAGCACATCAAAACAACTTCTTTCCATCCGCAAAGTAATGGAGCCCTCGAGAGAACTCACTGAACAATTGAAGATTTGTTAAAGACATACATGGCCGATAATGAGACGGAATGGAACCAAAACTTGAACCTAATATGCTTAGTATTTAATACCGCAGTACACGAGAGTACAGGTTTAACGCTGTTTGAAATGACATTTGGAAGAAAAGCTAATTTACCCTCAGCCTTAGCAACAACCACGTCGTTTACCCATGAAGAATCGTTAGACATTTGGCGAAAGAGGCATGAGGAATATTTGGAAAAAGGAAGAACTGCAATTCAAAAAACACAGGAACGATTAAAAAGGCAGCAGGATGCAAAAATAATCATTAGTAATCATCTCTTCGAACCAGGAGATTTAGTACTATTGCATAATGACAGCAGAGAAAAAAAATTAGAAAGCGAATGGCTCGGACCCTACACCATATGCAAACGCGTTCGTTCCTCTGATTATGAAGTTCTATACAATAATCAGCATTACACTGTACATGTGCATAGGTTGAAGCCCTTCTACCAATAGCTTGATCGGTTCATTTTAAGTTTTTTAGATTGCATGTCACTTGGATACTACTATCACTTCTTTCGATCACATCTGCGAACATGACCCTCACTCCGCTCGACGGTTCCACCACATTCACCGAGGACCTTGGTACAGCGAAAATCTATCACACTACATGGCAACTCATTCCATCCGTTGACACACACAATATTCATAAAAGATATGAACAAATTAATCTCTTGTATAAACCGGGTCTTCGAACGATGTAATCAATGCTTGGATCAATTTGAACTAGAAACCTTAAAATCCCGAATTAAAAGGTCAAATGCTCGAAAATTGTTACTCAATCAGCTATTAGGAAAGAATCGGTACAAAAAGGGAGCTTTTAATTTTGTTGGAAGCATCTCCAAGCCACTTTTCGGAACACTATCCGAAGGTGATTTAGATTATATCAACCACGAACTTGACCAACTATATTCACAAAACAAAATGTTAAAAATGTCACTAGAAAATCGGACTAAAGTAATTAGAACTATTTTAAATTCAGCCGCACACGACGTAGATTCCTTGTTTAAAAAAAAAATATAAACATTGTAGATAGTTATAACAAGTTAGCCAATAAGACTAATGAAAACATCGAAAACATAGTAATGGCTAATCAGATCACAATCGTGAAAGTTGTTATATCAGAATTAAGTGAAGACATATCATTATTAGTTGATGCCATAAATGACCTCCGAGTACACTTATAGAAGGATTTAAACAATTCGAGGAGGAAAACCGTGAGAAGCATGGCATTCAGTTAGTAGAGGAAAATTATCAATATTTGATTGACATTGCCGAAATAACTGTTTTACTGGTAAATAATAAATTTGTCTACTCAATTCAAATGCCGATTTTAGAAAAAGAAATCTATAAAATTAATCACTTAATTCCGATACCACTACGAAAGGGGGATAATTTTATCACCGTAATCCCAAATTAAAATTATGTGATGATCAACGTCCGAAAAACTCTTTACGTCCCTACGTCAGAAAGTGATCTTAGTTACTGTAAATTACTAGGCATTACCAAAATTTGTGAAAAAAGTACCCTAGCTATCTCCTAATAGAAACTAAATCTTGTGAAACACAATTTATAAAAAATAGTGTTAAAATTATAAACAACAAAATGTGTCAGATAAATGTAATTATTATTGATCAAACTGTACTTTACATTTTACAAAACGAGCAGGGTGTCATTATGATTTCAAACAAGGAGGAGGTCGTACAAATTTACAGTGACAATTCAAATTATGAAAAGTCAATGACAGGAGTAACTTTGATTAAATCTCCAGATAACTGTATTCTACATACCGAATACACTATTGGAAAATTAAATATTATGGAAAATTAATTAATTCCATTCTCGGAATTCGATCTAAATCTTGTAAGAAATGAATTTCTGCCCTTAAAAGGACAATTAAATGACAAGGAATTAAAATTAGCCGGAAAATCTTTAGATGAGATAGAAACTGTTTGGAATGAAGTACAGAGTATTAGAAGATCTCATTCTTAGAAAGAAAAGGCAACGGACATTCTTTCTTACTTAGGCTATACTACGTTAATCCTTATTTCAGTATTTGCACTTTATAAATGCGGAGTTTGCGAATTAATTCGGAAATTTCTTCCTAACTTCTGCATTAATTTTGGTTGTGCCACCAATAAGATAAACAACAAAATAATACCACAATTTGTCACCTATGTACCAGCGAGCGGGCCTATAGGCCCGCTCGCTAGATAATAAACCTATTAAGTTTAGAAGGAAGTAATATATGCAAGTACAAAGAATTTCGGGAGCAATTCATTCTAACAGGGGAGGTGTAAAGCTAGAAAGAATAAGTAAACATATTCTAGCTTTATAAACGCACTCTTCTAAAATAGAGCAGTTTCGGAGGCTAAGAATAGGTAGATAGATAGATAGATAGATAGATAGATAGATAGATAGATAGATAGATAAATAGATAGATAGATAGATAGACAGATAGATAGATAGATAGATAATAGATAATAGATGATAGATAATCGATAATAGATAATAGATAATAGCAGTAGACTGTACTATTTCATCGTGGGACCGACCCGGCAAGGCCACGGCCCTGAAGGTATCATTACTTGCTTGACTGCTACGGCGTCAACTAGTGTATCATTCTAATAAACTAACTGACCAGATCTACGAATCTGCGTCCGAATAAATTCAATTAAAAGTGACTTTTTATTTAGACCGTCACATATCTAAATAGAAAGTTATCGGCTAGAAGTCGCTGTGTTGATTCCTATTTTGATTTTAGACATTTTAAATTGGTGTATGTAAAATCTAATGTATCCAGTTACATCAGTGAGGTAGTAGTATACTGTATTGATTTTTTCAGCTTTATTAATTATATTAAGGAAAAACGAAATGTGCATGCTGTACATCTGAAGGTTGGAATGGATGGGGGTGGAAACTTTTTAAAGATGCATCTGTCTGTGCAATCGACGGAGGAAAGTGATGAACCTAATCGTCTGCGTCAAAAGTACAGCGAAGGAATTGCAGCGAAGAAATTCAAAGCATCTAGTGATAAAATCGATTGATTCTTGCTTTGGCTCAAAATGCCTAAGAAAATTATGAAAACGTGTCTCAGATATGGTCAGCAGTTCTTTTGAATGATTTTGATGGAACCGTTGCAACGGACTTGAAATTATCAAACATCATGGTAGGAATTATGTTACACAGCAACCTTGTTCCGTGCACATGATGTGATGCACAGAACAAGTAACTGGATGATCGGGGAACGTTAAGAATCATAGGAAGTGTTTTACAGAATGATAGAGATTGGTCTGCCGCTGGTGCATCCAAAAGTACAGCAAAATTATACAAAATGTGTGATCATCCTCCAAGTTCCACAAGAGACTCTGAGAAAACATTTCTGGAAATTATTCCCGCACCTGAGTTGTATTTATTGTTAGGAGTTGTGAACGTCCTGATACACATTTGTTGACTGACTTCAAATTAGGAGCAACAAATTGGGCACCAATTTGTAATGTTCAACGCGACTCAAAGCACAGAAACCCTGCTTTCAATGGCAATTCGTGTAAAAAGTTGTGGCATAAAGTCGACGAATTGCGAGCTATATGCAATTTGGGTTGTCTCAAGTACGTTCGAGCGTTTCATGATTTTAAGACAGTAGGTAGTCAAAGCATGTTTTGGGAATACTGTGAATCCAAATTACAAAAATTGTAGTAATTCTTTCAAAAAGAGCTACTGTGATTTGAAAATCAACGTTATGCCAAAGGTGCATGCGGTTTATTTCCACATATAAGACTTCGAAAACGGGAGGAAGAGGTCTAGGATTTTTCAGCGACCAAGCGATGGAATATGTCCATTTAGATTTCAGCACAATTTGGAAGAGGTGGAATCTGGCAAAGAATCATACCGACTATTCGAAAAATGTTTAACATGTTTTTTAACGAAACCTTTTTATTATTTTTCAATTAATCAAAATGTTATCCGTCTATCTTCGTAATACGAAGCCATGAATATTTTATGTTTTTTTTAAGTTCGAAAATGTGATTAGAGAGGCCTCAACTTCAATTTTTATAAAAAATATTGATTTATTCGACAAAAAACCTGTAATTATTGTATTAAAAAATTACTTTGCAAGATTTTGTTTAAGTTTCCTGTTTGAAGTAATAATATAGTCATTAAACAAACAAAATAAAACGAAAAATATGGACTTTTTTATAGAAGACTCCAAGATTATAAATTTGTCTTTAAGCTACTCATAAGTCATCAGAAAGGTGCTTTCTGTAAAGAAACGTTGAGTTATACAACTTTTAGATTGAAGATGGTCGAGGGTCACCATGATTAGTCAGTGATCTTTATTTCATACTCAGTTCATATTCGCAGTGACGCAAATTCAATAAAAAGATCAGGTTCCTCGTTGTGTCTTCTCACTCTCTTTCAATCGCTCTCTGGCTGAGAGCGACGCGACGCGACGTGACGTGAACAGTTTTGACAATTCGTAAGTTTCTGACATTCGGTGTTCGGTGCCACATTGTGTACGGTTTAAAACTCTGTGCAGGATATTTTTGCAGTGCTGTGGATCTTATAAGTGGAAACTCAACAGGCATTGTGACTGTGTGAATCGAATAACTATTATCCGTTGCATTGCAAACTTCGGGTAGTTTGGTACATGAAGGACAAAGTGAGACCGAGAACACATGTGTTACGAGTTCACTTGCACTCTCGCACAGTCGGCGCAACATCACGTCTATACGCTCCATTGGTACTAACAGCCGTGATTCACGCGCGTTAACGCGAATCTTCTTCTGACTTTTCCGTGATGTTTTAGCGATACCTTTTCAGAAATGGCTTCATCAATCAAGACTTTGATTACCAGGCAAGCCGATCTGGAGGGTCTAATCAATCAATGTATCACGAATCTCAGGAAATATGAAGAGAAGAAGATCGCTGCAATTACGATTCAAACACGATTAGAAATAGTCAAAAGCAAACTGGGGCCTGATGCAAAAGAATCATTTTACTTTCATTGAGTTGCGAACAGAAGACCATAAGAACATCACGTATTTTGCAGACGACTTCTTTGAAAATTCAGCTGAAATCTACATAGAACGAAGAATCGAATGGAGAAATATGCTCAAAGCTCTACAACATATGCCTGGTCCACCTCAATCGACAAATTCTTCAGTGACTACCTTTTCAAAGCCTCACACCCCACACATAGTTCTACCGAAGTTTTCTGTTAAGTAAAATGATTCTTGAAACTTCAGAGATCTCTTCAAGTCACTCGTTATCGACCAAGAACACATTATGCGTGTTCAGAAATTCCATCCCCTGAAGAAGAGTTTGAAATGCGGGGCTGAGCTTCTATTGAAGAATATTCTAACGAAAGATCACAACTTTGATGTCAATTGATTGATATTGTTAATTTCTGTTCGTCCTTCCTAACCATTATAAAGATCTCTTTTTCTGTATTTAAGATGTAGTTTTTAAAGTGAGCGAAGTCATGCAAAGCATGTGCAAAGCAGAAAAGAGAAGTGATTTTATTTGACTCCACGAAAAAGTATGTTTCGGGTCTACATGCCAAACTTGGGGCTCGTTTCTTTTTTTCAAACCAACACTTTTTGTTACAGTGTTAGGAATTCAAGAAGGCCTCACATCAACGCCGGGAGTTTATTGAATTTAAGCAGCTTCCTTTAACTGTTTAGGCCGACAGCGCGTCTCGGCTTGTCCATCAATAAAGCGGTACCACGACTGTTCAGAGAAGCATCACTCGATACTCCATATGTCTTCTCAACTGCTACCTTCTACAGTGCATAATGCGAGAGTAACGCCTACTTTCAACGGCAATGTTTTATTTGCTGCATACGTGTCGGAACCGCATTCCGGCTAAGCATCGACGGCGTACTTTTGCTCAGCTTGGATCTAATTAACTTTGTCAACTAGTAAAAAAACATCAGTTTCAAACGTTGATCGATCCGTGCTCATATATCTCTATCATCTCCGACGCCTTGGAAAAGAAACTCCAACTTCCTTGTCATGAAAACTGGTATCCATTTGTCCTACCCTGGAGCGCGCGCATATGAGGCACTCTTCTGAATGGATATCAGTCATTGTGACGTCACGTATTAATCCGAACATCATCGTGAAGAATAACGCTCTCATTGCTCGACAAGCTACCACCTATCGAGCAGCCGTCACCACCTGTAATTATGAATGGCCTCAGCTACGAGGCTTGGTTCTTGTTGATTATTTCACGACTGTGAGTGGCCCTACTAACATCTTACCAGAAGCAGATGTCTATTCATTCATCAACCTGGAAGGATTAAGGAAAGGTGCAGAAGATACGCCGATAGCCCAGCAGATGATATTTGGCTGGATTCTATCCAACCAAGTTTCAGCACTAGACTATAGATTGGCTCCACTAGCAACCTCTCATCATTATTGTCTTGCAACGAACCTATTCTCAGAATGCTGTTGCCGTGCTTACAACACGGCAGGCGGAAATTTTACATAGTGCACCAGTATCAGTGCCGTCAGTTTCGTCGTCGTCTGACGAGGCGGTTAGCATGTTCGGGATTTGACATTTAATCACACGACGGTGCCATACTCGTGTTGTGGTATGATGTACGTTTGATGCTATTATTGGTCAGTGGATGTCAGGTGATTCTTTTCTTACGTATACTCTCTTAGGTTAAGGCATCACCGACACACACACGTGAGTAATCTTCCGTGACGTGTTGTAAACGCAGATTCAGTATTCAGTAGGCAATTTGTCTCGACTCACGAGAGACGTCTCTGTGACATTTTTGGGCGACTCTTATGAGTCAAATGTCTTTAGTTTCTACTAAGTTCATATTCGTAGTCGCGCGACTTTAATAAAAAGTACAGGTTCGTCGACATTATGTCTCATCACTAAGTCATCACTATCACAGCTTGTGAGTTCTCTGTGAATCTCTTGCCAGTAATTCGGAGCACATTTGTAATTATTCAAGAATCTCATGAATTTTTTTCCTAGTTGAGACTTCGGTGAAAGTTCATGAAACTCTTGAGGACAAATTTTTTCCGTTTGAGATAATAGAATCAAGCGTTTTAAGTAAAATGAAGGAGTCTGATTCTCACGATCAGTATGTGCGTAAGAAGAAAAATCATCTAGAAATCATAATTTACGTTTCGAGTTAATTAAACTATCAGTATCTAGAAGTGACCTCGAGTAAATTGATTCATTTCCCGAGCGGGCGTAGTCGGCGTTAGAAGGGAGGCACACACTCGATAACTGTGCACCGGTTACGGATAAGTTTGGTTGTTTAGCGAATGGTACAAACTACCAAGAGATGAAAAGAAACAAGTAACTCGTTGGCAAAGAGGTTAACATACTTGCACGAGCTCCACGTCCCTCCACATTTACGTGGTCCAATGTAAGATATTCTTAACTTGTACGAATAAAATGTGCACGCGTAATACTCACGCATAACGATGACATCCCCCCAGAATCGCGTTAGTTATGTTAATGTCCTCAAAAATTGTGATGTCAGTATATAGGTCAGTTTATATTTTAGTAGAAATAGTAACATTGTATGATTTATCAAGTGTATTTTGTAATGGTAAACCCCCATCCAGTTAGCCCAAATGCGTTTACAGAGCAATGTAGATGGGATCATCAATAAAAAACAATTGTACCCGATACACTGTTAACATTTTTTGTAATTTTGCCACACATTTACTATAGATTTTTATGGTATGTTTACATTCCTGGAACAGTAATCTTAAATTACAACACATGTGTAGAAAAATATGTACCTAATAATAATTTTTAGAATTTAATTTCCAAATGTTATAATTTACGGATCAAGTATAATTTTCATATAGCCATTACAATATATAATTTTCTTACTGGTAGGCTCAACTGAATTAATTATTAGTAACACTATAATAAAATAAATGAAAGAAATACAAAACTGCCCTAGAAGTTATTTTTCTTATTTGTAATACTTCAATCATGATTGACATATCAGCAAACTTTTTGCAAACTAGCCTTCTGATTTTAATGGTAAAAATTAATCAAAATCAAAGCAAAGTATTATTTTCTTATAACTCAGAATACTAAGCTGTAAACATGTGTAGTAAACGTACTAACAAGGAGAAGGTCAGAGCGAGGGGCTACTCACTAAGATATCATAGATTGCTGCGTGGGAAAATTTTAAGAGAACACTTGCAGGAACTCGTGGAAATCTTTCATCAATCTAGCATTCGTGAGTATTTCGATATACGCTTCTATGAGTGGAACGAACACCGACTGAAGGCGAAAGCCGCCGAGTTTAGCCGAGTCTATAGAATCCCATCGTGAGCAGGGTCGGTAATCTCGGAATTTCCAACAATCGCATCGAAATCCTGGAAATCGCTGGAAAAATTTAATATAGATTGCCGCATTCACAGTTTTGAGATTTCCAGATTTCATAGTGAGTAGCCCCTCGGGTCAAAGGTGGGGTTTTTCGTTTTGATAAATACGTTTTGTAAAGAAAGGTCATGGCCCGAAAGTGAAGTTGTGAAATTCCTAGAACCCAATATTTGACCAGGAAAGAAAATGGTGGCCAGCTTATGGACTTGAAAACGCCGTCTCCCAAGTGGCTGAGTGGCTCAGCTGTAGAGCGCCCGGATTGTGCGCCTTCTTCAATTTTGAAAAAAGTCGAGATTTCCCGACATTACGAAGCAAAATAACAACAATTGGATCTACGTCCGCAAGAAACATAAAGACTCTGCGTCAACAAATATCGCCTCTAGAAGCAGCAAACTCCAATCAACCCGTTCTAGCTCACACTAAGACAGGTAATAATACAAATAATTCGTTTATCTTAGAATCTATCAATGACCTCAAAAATGACCTTAATTATCTAGCTGTGTTAATGAGAGAATTTAAAAGAATCAAACAAATATGTAATATTCCAGCAAAGTTAAAAGCAGTGAGGGAACTCAGCTTACAGCTCCAGAAATGTCAATCTCCAACTGAACAACTTCAAGTCTTTCTAAGTCTCTCTAAACAATTAGAATCAACATGGACAAAATTAATATTCGTAGTTGGAATGTAAATAGTATTAAAAACAAAATAGGAGAGTTAATTGAGTTTCTTGATCGTCTTAATATTGATATTCTAATGGTCAATGAAACAAAATGTACAAAAGAGTATAAATTAAAAATTATAAACTATGCTTGTCTGATTATGTAATGATTTGATAAGTACAAATCAATCCTTTTTTCGACCGACGATGTTTAAGATTTCTGAATTGTAAATTTTTAATGTCTTAAGGTCCGCATAAAATTAAATAAAAATTGAGCCAAAAACATTTTCCAACTCAGGATTTATTAATTCAAAAACTCTTTTCTCCATCCTTTACGTACGTTTCAGTACAATTGCGTATCTTTTCTAAAGGGTTTTTAAACCTGAATACAATTATATTTTAAATTAGAAATATTCAAAAGAAAAAAAGAAAATCAATAATTTCGTAAATGTATTTAATTTGTATCTAAGATAGGATTAATTTCGAAGAATAAACAAACATCGAAAAGGAACATAAAAAACAGATGTCAATTTTGAAAAATTCAAGTCAAATTTGAGTCAAAATTTTAGAAAACATTGAAATTGTTATAGAAGTATAAGACAGTATACGTAAAGAGCATTGACATTAGACGAGTTTTCATTGAAACCACTGATGAGGAAACGCGCGAAACTTTTTGTATAAAAATGGAAATAAATACATAATAACTATCCACTTGATTTAATTAATCACATTATTACAGAACGCATTCATTAGATTTACAATAATAGTACTAAAAAAAAAAAAAAAAAAAAAAAAAAAAAAAATGGAGTGACACAATAAATTGAAATCAAATGTTACTTTGCCTTACATTCAGGGTTTATCTGAACGGTTAAGGAGTTCACTCAAAAAATGTAATATTAATGTTTACTTTAAAAACACAAATACTTTAGATAATTATTTATTAAAGAAGAAAGAAAGTGACTCCATTGCAAATTTATCTGGTGCTATTTATCTAATTAAATGCAAATGTTGCAATGGAGTTTATATGTGACGTGCGCCGAAGAAAGGGGGCTTACTCTAAAAAAATCGAAATCGAGGTTTGTACACCTTTCGATAGTTTTTGAGTTTCTATTTTTAATGAAATCATCGAAAAAAAATTTCGAGTGTTATTATTGCTAATAATTGAGTTGTTAGGTACCCGAGAAATCAGGCTTTCGCTCGAGATCCCGTGAAACACCTCCCACCACTCACGATGTCATCTACGCATCTTTGCTATACCCGTCCGTGAGCCGCGTCTACGGCCTATCTCTTTCCTCGTGAGGATGTAGTGGTAAGTGGAGAGGGAAGATTTCATGAGTCTTCTCTTTCTTCTAAAAGTCGCGTCTATCCGGTCGACTTCGACCGCTCGCGCTGAAAAATCTCACTTTTCAGAGTAAGCCCCCTTTCTTCGGCACACGTCACATATATGTAGGTCAAACTGGCCGGAGATTAAAAAGTGGAATTGCTAAACACAAAAGAGATTGTGAAGTTGGGAATTTTAACACAGGTTTGTCACAACATTCATGGAATTTTAGTCATGATTTTTATGTTGACTTTAAAAATATTAGACGTATTATTGAGTCCATTTTTATAAACAAATTTTGCAATATTGTAGGTAACTGACCTACTGAAATTCTAAACATTAACACAATTTATCAAAGTATTTTAAAATAATGTCATCTTTTTGGTTAAAAAAAATTTCTCTCATATATAAATTTAAATTCAGCTCATTACGTACACTGTCTTATTGTATATCCATATTGTATATCCATATTGTCAATTTCTGTTCGTCCTTCCTAACCATTATAAAGATCTCTTTTTCTGTATTTAGGATGCAGTTTCTAAAGTAAGTGAAGTCTCTTTAATTTTTTTTTAAATTCTATAACAATTTCAATGTTTTCTAAAATTCTCACTCAAATTTGACTTGAATTTTTCAAAATTGACTTCGGTTTTTTATGTTCCTTTTCGATGTTTGTTTATTCTTCGAAATTAATCTCATCTCAGGTACAAATTTACATTAATTTACGAAATTATTAATTTTCTTTTGAATATCGCTAATAAAAAATTTAATTGAAAAATAAACATTATTTCAATCGAAGACTATTAATTATTATTGTTTTTTTTTTTTAATATAACCGTAAGGTGTATTTGAAAGTTAAAAGATTTGCCTAAATTCCTAGGCAAAGGGAATTTTTATAATAATTTTTTTAATTTGAAATATAATTTTATTTAAGTGTAAAAACCTTTTGAAAAAGGTACGCAACTGTACCGAAGCGTACGTAATGGATGGAGCAATGAGTTTTTTAATTAATAAATTCTGAGTTGAAAAATGTTTTTTGGCTCAATTTTTATTCAATTTTATGTGGACCGTAAGACATAAAAAATTTGAAATTTAAAATTCGTATGCTTCACTGTTAGAAATTTCAGTCGGAATTTTACGAAACATGTAGCGGGAGTTTTTTGCAGTTACATGTTTCGTAAAATTACGAAACGGTTCGTAATTTTCAGTAGCGCTAACTGAATCGTCTTTCAGTTACATGTTTCGTAAAAATCTGAAATTTTTCTGTAATTTTCAGTAACAGTAACGTTAAATTCCAAGGGTAATACATTTTTTTTCGGTTAGTTATTATTTATTATTATAAATCTGTGGACTTTCTATAGGCAGGCTGCCTGCCACTGCCGGCAAGCGATGTATGAAAAGGCCTTTTTTATCATAGGTAAGTAACGCGAAAAGAACAAAGGAACGAAATTATAGATGAAAAATAACCTCCCACCTGTCACAACATGCAAAGGATGCAAAGCATGTGCAAAGCAGAAAAGAGAAGTGATTTTATTTTACTCCACGAAAAAGTAGGTTTCGGGAAAAAAAATTCAATTATACCTTCAAGACTATTTCCGTTTGACTACACGGAAAAAATTTATCCGTAAAAAAGTCAAGAACTAGTAGTGTCACGTCCCGTGACGTATATATATATATATGTTAATATATTTATTTATATATTTATCTATTTGCATGCTTACACTAATAAATACTCAATAAATATAGAGCGAATATTGCGCGCTGTAGAGTGTAGCTATATATATCAGCACGTTGTACGCTGTAGAATATAACTATATATATTGAGCACGAGAGTAAAGGTATAGAGTATAGACTATAGTAAGAACATTGTAATCCGTAGCGTACACTGTCTAGATAGCCATAGACATAGACTATAGAGCATGAAAGCACGTGGAGGCTGGAGGACATAGCTATAGATATACTGAAAACATTGTAAGCCGTATAGTATATCTATATATACTCGTGACGTACGCGTATACACCGACGTCCAAGCATGCAGGGACGTCGCCTTAGGCCCTATAAAAACTCAATCGACCAGCATGGGTCAGTCTTAAGTCTTAAGTCATAGCAAAGTGATAAGTTAGAAGTTATAGTTCACCTCTTCTCTATTTTTCTACGGTTTTCTCCGATTCGACTGTCCAGTGTCTAGTTTGTCAAACCGGTATCTCTCGCGTGTTAGTGTGTGTACCCTTGTGACAGTGTTGTGCACTGGAAAACCCGCATCTGGGAATTCCCATCTTTGGAATACTTCGAACCAATTTCAACCTGAATTGGACCCACTATTATCAACCATTGGAACACTTTGAATACCATTCAAGGAACTACCAAAATCTTGGATATCCAATTCATAATAAGGTGCACAACCCCCTTCTTCCACACCATTACACAGACCATCTAGATAACATTTGATTCTTCAAATCGAATCAATAACCGGTAAGTCCTCATACCAATAATTCTAATTTCATTTATCTAACTCCTTTGGGCCATAATATATGAGTATCCTTTATTTTAAAGGTCCTGCCCAAGGATTAGAGACAAGTCTACAAGTCTTCCTTCAGCTTCTTGTGCTAAAGTCTTTTAATCAATAAATTTTAATTGTAATTATTCATAATAAATTGTTGAACTTATCTATAATTTATTTATTGGCTTCTCTTTCCTCTTCCCTGTGCGAGATCTTCGATCTCAACTAAAACGAGGAACCTAATTAAAAAGGATAGTATTTTGCGTTTTCCATGACGTAACAGTAGCTAGGTCTCGGATATGAGAAAAATTCATGGGACATTTATGTATTTTCGTAAATAACCTGCGAACTTTGAGAAAGATTGACGAACTCGATGTGAAAATTCTAAAACGGTTCATCACTTTTTTTTCACGTGAATAATTACAAAAATATTACGAGTGATTGGGAAAAGATTCTCAGAGCACTCACGAGCTTGCTCGACAAATCTGGGAACTCGAAACTAAGTTCGCCTGTACGTGGCCCACACACACACACTCCCAAACGCGCGGTGCGTGTGTGCGCTCGTATGTGTTCCTCGAGCTCGTCGGATGAGTGGCTAGAAATTTTATAATACCTATTTTGTTTGGCCTTGATGGCTGCGCGTGTTTACGCACTCCTGGTTTATGTTTAGAAACTTGTGAGTCAGCAGTCTTTGAGGGTTCGAATCTTCTGAGATGCGAATTTATAAATTAATATAAAATTAAATCGCACAAATAAAATTTTTCCCCTTTATACTTCAGTCTGAAATTTTCAGGAACTATTCATAGGAAATTCGAACTGTTTGTAAGAAACTTCGAAATTTATCCATATACTTTTCATAGAAATAAGGATGTAATGTTTCATTTTTTTATCTCGTACCCGAGACCTAGCTACAAGTTCGTGACTTCGTCACGGATAAATTTTTTCCGTGTATTTGCTGGGCAGTGGCAGTCTACATGCCAAAGTTTGGACATAGGCGAAAACGAAGCGGCGACGTCCTTTCGAATAGTACCGAAGGGATCCGAGTCATACCAAGTTTTTTCGTAATTTCACGAAGTAGTTTCGTAATTTGCTCCCAAAATTCGTGATTTTACGTAAAATTTGTAAATTTACGAAAATTTGATCGTAATCCCGATTCAGTAACAGACATTTGGAAATCTCTGTTACTTTTGCGTCTGAAATATTTCATTTTCCGAACATTTTTAAAAGAATTGTGTCTAAGAAAAGAAAGAAAAAACAGTGCAGGTGGCGTTGCTGTGTTTATCAAAAACAATATGCCCTTCAAAAAAGTTAAACTACGTGATAATATATCTCAATAATATATGTGCATGAAATTAGTTAGTTATATTTACTTAATAGCTGTGTATAATATACCAGCAAATGAATTTACGACAAGAGAAATATATAAACTGATGGAAATAGGAGATAAAGTTATTTTATATGGAGACTTAAATGCTCAGCATAAAGCTTGGAACTGTCATATACAAAATAAAAGGGGAACAGTAATTTTTGACTACGTTCAAAATAATAATTGCTTATTATTGTATCCAAATGAATGTACAAATTATCCATCTAATGGGATCACTCCAAAAACCATAGTTATAGGTCTAAAAAAAAATGTTTATTATCTCTCTGACGTTAGGGTTGCACGTGAGCTTAGTTCAAATCATGTACCAGTATTATTTAGTCTAGGTGGTCACCACAAAATAATTAAAAATAGGACAATTCTTGATTATGAAAAGACCGATTCGTTAGAATTCCGTAGGTTACTTAATAAAAATGTTATCTGTTAATTACTCCAAATATTGAAAACTCAGTAGACTTGAATAAAGAAGTAGAACGATTCACTGATATTTTGTAAAATTCAATTAATCAAACAGTTCAGAACAAATCTTTAGGAAATTCTAGAAATAATTTACCTCCACAAATTCTGAATAATATCCATTAAGAAAGGAAAACTCGAAAAGAATGCCAGCATACTAGGAGTAGAGATATTGAGATCTTATTTAATAAACAAACTCATCTGATTAGTTCGGATATATTAATTTTTCGAAATCGAAATTGGTAAAATAAATTGATAAAACTAAACCCAAATGATAACTCATTATGGAGAATGACGAAAATACTTAAAACTGAATATCAGCCAATTCCGACGTTGCAAAAAAATGACGAGGAAGCGTTTACACCTACAGGCAAAGCTAATATGCTGGAAACTAAATACGATAATGTACACAACATAGACCTGACGAATCTCACTAATGATCAGAAAGAAATTATATAAACTGCTTATAATTTTGTCCATACCGAACTGCCACAAGACTACACTAACTATTAAACTAATCCACGTGAAATAAAAAGAGAAATCCAAAAGCTGCCATCTAAAAAAGCTCCAGGATTGGATAATATTCAGAATATCTTACGAAGAAAGCTGCTGTTCAATTAATGTATATAATCAATGCAACTATCAGATTATCATACTTTCTAAGATACTGGAAAACTGGTAATATAATTTCAATATATAAGCCACGTAAATCTAGTATTGAGCTAAGTATTTACAGGCCTATTAGCCTTTTGCCAACACTAAGTAAATTAACAGAAAAGATAATTCTCACATGACTCAGTGACTTCGAAAATAAAGAAAAAATCATAATAGATGAACAATCCGACTTTAGGGCAGATTATAGTACTGTACAACAAGTGGTGAGAATTGGTAATGATATTATTATCAACTTTAATAAGGATAAGGTAACAGTAATGTTACTGCTAGATGTAGAAAAGGCCTTTGGTCGAGTCCGGATAAGCGGGCTAGTGTATAAAATGATTAAATACAATTATTTGTATTCTTTTTTTTTAAACCTACCGTAAATAAAAAAAAAATTTATTATATAATTTTATTTAGTCCCAACGGCCATACCGCGCTGAAAAACCCAGTTCTCGTCAGATCACTGAAGTTAAGCAGCGTTAGACGCATTTAGTACTTGGATGGGTGACCATTCAAGAAAACTGAGTGCTGTTGGCACATCGTGGGTGTGGTGAGCCCACACTTGTAGTTATTTATAACTACAAGAAACCTATCCACCTAGAAACACTACCCGAATCGGGTAGTGTTACGCCTACCCTGAAAGGGAAATGGCTCAATGGTATACATACATACATACATACATGCATACATACATACATCCACCTATTTTAATTAAATTTATATACTCATATTTGCAAAATAGACATCTTGTTGTTACGGTAGACGGAGCTACGTCCAGCAAGCGTCAAGCTAGAGCAGGTGTGCCACAAGGCTCTGTGCTAGGCCCTTAGCTCTTTAAAATTTAATTCAATGACATACCTAAATTTCATAAAACAAGATTATCACTTTTTGCAGATGACACGGCTATTTATTGTCATTTCTTCAATGCTATCATAGCAGCTAAACAAGTCTAAATACATCTAAATCATCTTAAGCAATTTTATCGCAAGTGGAAAATTCAACTGAATGCTAATAAAACTGAACTTATTTTTATTTTTTAACCAAGCGGCACAAAAATCTTCCAACCAATCAAAGTATTTGGACATTCTATTAAACCTGTTTCCCCCGTTAACTACCTAGGAACTCACCTAGACTCAATTATGGTATATGCGGCACCTGTTTGCTGTAGCACTTGAAAGAAAAATCTCAATTCATGACAAGTGTTTCAAAATAAACAACTGAGATTAATCTTGAATGCGGAGAGATACACTAGAATTTCTGATTTTCATGCCAGAGCAGAACTGTATATATGATCAGAGATTATATTATATCTTTAGCAGAAAATGTCTACGAAAACCATCTTTGTTCAAACCGACTGACTACAAAAATATTAACGAGATGTGCAGATCTTCTCTACCATTTCGTGCTAAACATAAATTACCTCATCAGGTGCTACCCTTTTTTAGTCAATACATTTGTAGTGGTCCAATCTTTCAATCTATTTGATTTCATAAATTGAGTAGGGGAACGGACGTACAATTTAAAAAAAAAGCATAGCATAGAGGGATGAATTGGAAAAAATACCTGAATTTATTAGAATGGAATCTATTAAGGGGTCCGTAAAATCATGTTTTTTGTTCAGAATACATTCCTCGTTAAATTCGTTTGGTGGCGCTGAAAAGGGCCGATCGGCCTTTATATTTGGCTCTGAGCCCTGAGAAGGGCGGTTTATTTATTTTATTGATGGTGGCACCTATGTGGTGCTTGAAGAGCGTGAAACGCCTGCGTTTGCGGGTCTCCTTGGGATCGCGAAAATACCGATTCTGCCTCACCTCGTCAGAATCTCTGCCAACCTGTTTATTGACAGAAAACATTAAAATTATCAAAAATTACAGCAGATTTTTATCATTTTTATAACTAGACCTATTTTCAAACATTATTTAAAATGTCGCGAGAAAGAAAAGTTTATGATTTAAAATTTCCAGCACGCTGGCGGGCGACACATTTAGGGCTACAAAAATTGCCCTTTCGGGTATTATCTTTACAAGTAACGCTACTGACATTAAACAGCGCAAATGTATGTAGGTTTTTTCAATAAGTATTTTCCTATGCATGTCAATAATTCTTGTACAGTATTAAACTTCAAGACTGAGAAAAATGTAACACCGCAAATGTGTTACAAACAACAAACGTATGTTATAAAAAAGTATTTGGTAGATTAAGCTATATTTTTTTAGCAGGGCCTACGAACCATAATAGAAACGGACTGTGAAAAATCTTATATACCTTATTAATATATTTTGTACTATTTTTAATACAGATCAATGAATTTCGTTACAAAAAAAAAAAAATTTTTTGGCCTAATAATTATTTAAACGTTTGTATATTCAATCTCCTCGTAAAATTTGTGTCATATACGCTATAATAAATATTCATTATGCTTTTTTCAATGAGAAACTCATATTTGCATAGTTTTTTCACATAAAAAGGTAATTTTTATAAATTTTATAAATATAATCATTTATTCAAAATTAATGACAAAAATATAAATTAAGAATAGATATATTTTAAACAAATATATTTTAAATAATATATGAAATTTTGATCATGTAGATGAATATTTTAAAATGAGAATAAAAGCAAAAATTTTTGGATAGTTTCATTCAATAGTGATTGAGAAAAAAGAGGGGAAGGTTCGCTCAAGCCACAGTATTCCAACCAGAAACGATAAGCTGCGCGGAACGCAGACGCTTCACCCCTCAGCCGTCTCAACCTACGACTAGCTGCTATCCCAGAGCAATACTGTAGAATCTACCTTTCTTTGCTGCCGCTCTTGATACGTTCTGGTTCTAACCAACGTTGGATTGATATCTTATTTCTTATTCAAACCGAAAACCTGAAAACTTCACTACTGACTCATGGAGAGTCCACAATATGATTGAGAAACCGACGTAGCATTGACTTGACGTAGACTTGACATAGCAGT
>CAKNYM010030411.1:2093-23184 GCA_932195095.1 Andricus curvator
GGTGGTAGAATCTCTCCTCTGTGACGTCACAGAGGAGAAATTCTCGCTAGCCCCTACCACCACTCACATGTTCCGCGTCCACCACTATTTCTTATGGAGAGCGGGAGTGGTGGTAGAGTTTCTCCTATGTGACAACACAGAGGAGATATTTTCGCAAGCCCCTACCACCACTCCCGCTCTCCAGGAGAAATAGTGGTGGGCGCGAAACTTCTGTTCCCGGCAGGAATTTTACCTAGCTGGGCATGTCTGGCTTAATGCACAGACCCTCGCTTGCTCCTAAAATATGAACCCCAAACAAGCGGAAGAGGCTCACCCATGCTTACCCGGCTACGGCCTTGTTGATATTATTGCCCGAGCTATTGCGCACGCGTCCAGCAGAACTGCAATAAAAAGCCACCGGTACATAACTATACACTACCACACATTTCCGTGAATTATCATAAATGCCCATAATTACTATAAATTGCAAGTCATTTTCACAAACTTTATAAACTTCCATACATTTCACAAATTCCTAAGAATTTGCTCAAATTTCATAAAAGTTCATGAAAATTTATAAAATTTGTGGAAATTCAGAAAATTTCTGAAAATGGACGGAAATATATAGTAACTTACTGAAATTTATAAAAATGTACGGTAATCCACCGGTAACTTTTGATAACAGTTCTGCCGGACGCATGTGCAGTAGCGCAATACGCAATAGCGTAATATATCATGGAAAGAAAGTTATAGATGCAGAGATGGAAGGAAATAGGTCGTAAAGATAAATTTTTCGAATATATATTGGCGTACACCTTATTAGCTTTTATTATTTATTTAAAATTTCAAAAGTAGGGTACACGTGAATATTGATATTTGTAACATATGTTGGGAAAAATGTTAGTTTGAGCTGTAATAATCATTAAAAAATCTTTATTGCACAGCATGAACTGAAATTTTTGCCAAAATAGGTTAAGAAACTTCACATTCAACCTCAAAGTGTACCGATAAACTGAATTTCGTGCTAACATATGTTAAAAAAAGTTCAGTTCACATTTATTTATTTCCGTCTACGTATCTGAAAATGTGGCAATACATACAATGATGATAACATATGTTTCAACTGTTTGAAAGTGAAATGGGAATTTTTGAATAAAGTCGATATCTGGATATAAGATATTTCCGTGTATGATTTCGTCATATTATATTTTACTTACGAACAGAATTGAGACATGTTATAAACATGAAGAGTAGCAGAATAGAAGTCAAAATTTTCATCTTTATAGAAACAGGAACTAATTTGTGAAATATTCCTTGAACTTCAACTGACAAGATCTTGAACGCGTTGTACTTGTATATGTATACTAGCCTCCACGTCATATTGACAAATAGTATTACTACACTTATGTTGTGAAATAGCGTTCTTTCCTGATACGAAAAATCTGTTTACTGTCCTTGCAAATATTAAACGTTCGAGAAGTCGGCTCGCTTTACACGTGTCAATTGGAAACAAGCGACACGTTGTCAATGAATTTACACAAATGCAAAAAATTTGGCCAGTATTTTTAAAAATTGGTACTTAGGGCTTGTTGTGGAATTCAGTGCGAAAATTACAGAATTTAAAATGATAGATGCAGTATGCAATATAATAATAAACAATTTCGCGAAACTTTTCCTAATTGAGGGGCTTATGGTAAAAGAAGACTAAAAAAAGTGTCGGAGCAAAATTGGGTCCATTTTTTCTTGGCGGGAAAACGAATTAAGTCAGGCGCCACAATGTTAGAAGTTTACAAATGCTGTTTTAAAATAATATGTTGATTAGCACTAAGAATCTATTATTAGTTAAGAATAAGAAGACTAAGAAGAAGAAGAAGTAAGCAATAAGCCCATGTGACGAGTGGGTCACGTGACTGGATTCCTACTTTACCGACACTTTTTTTATTTCCTAACTTATTTTCACACGAAACGCCACATCGAATTGGAAATTTGGGATACTAAATAAGAAGCACTGAGAAAGGTGAGTCTTGTCCTGAATTTTTATAATTAGGAAAAAAGGTTTTTTTGTAAATAATTTTTTTTTGCTTTTTTCATGATTATTAAAATTGAGGACCAGACCCACCTTTCTTAGTGCTTCTTATTTAGTACCCCAAATTTTCAACTCGATGTGGCGTTTCGTGTGAAAATAAGTTAGGGAATAAAAAAAGTGCCGATAAGGTAGGAATATGATCACGTGACACACTCATCGCATGGCCTTAAGAAGAACAAATAAATACTACAAGCCGAAGTAAATCACATGACGAATCCTTAGTGGAAAATAATAATGTTTGTATTTTACGCAGAAAGTCTCCGATTTATCTTCCTCCAGAAAAAGAAAATTTTTCATTTCTACTCCGAAAAATAATTCATAAAATACCAGCTATTCTGTAAACTTGCAGAAAAATGAAAATTCACCATTTGTGAATGTTATTTTTACATGAGACATGGAAAAAGCAGCAGGTTATGTGCATGTGATTTTATACTGTCCGAGGTAATTTATATTTTATATTTCTGTAATTGACGTTAAAAATGACTGATATTTTTTGTCTAATTCTTGGAATTTCACATCCAATTTTTTTACAGTATTATAATGTTATTTATGCATGGAAGTATAAATTAAAGGGAATAAAGGTTTTATGATATGTAGTAAAAAAAATTTCTTAAGATTCCTGGGAAAATTTAAAATGACTTTTTATTTTGAAAAATTAATTTTAACAGAATATTGAAAAAGATTTCAAAAGACATCCAAAATTATGAAAAATAATTTGGAAAAATTTAAGTGTTTTTTTTTAATTTTCCAGGATTTTCCAACTTGAAAACAATCAACACATTTTAAAACAAAATGTAGATTTTTCAACATTTTGAAATAAATTTTTGAAGCTCTTTAAAGATTTTGAGAGGTTTCAAGATAATACAAAAATTTTCTTAAGATTCCTGGAAAAGTTTGAAATGATTTGTTATTATGAATAATAATAATTTTAAGACAATATTTGAAATAGATTTCAAAATAATTTTTGATTTATGAATGACATTTGAACAATTATACATTTGTAAGGACCTGAAATTAAAATAATTTCACTTCTCATTTAAAAATTGTTCAGTTTAAAAAATTTAATATTTCAATTTTTAATGTTTCTAACTTAAAATTGCTTGAAACTATATAATTTTCAAAATCTCGAAATTCATTGATTTATTCTTTAATTTAGAGAATTGAAAATGATAGGGTGGATTTACATATTTGTTTAAGTCTTTGAATTGCACAATTTATAAGAAGTTAACAATTATTTATTTATTGAGCGTTTAAATTAAAAAAAAGCTATAGGGTCCTTGAGGTTGAAAAATGAATAAATAATTTGATTTTACTTTTTATAAATAAATGATTGCTTTGAAATTCAATGAAAGGAATACCTTCTTTCACAAAAAAAATCTACTAAGTGAAACTACTTTGTTCAAAATTCATTTTTTTCGTTCATAATTCATCATTTTAGTTGGAAAATCTCTTTTCTTCAAAATTCAACTATTTTGTTAACATTTTTTAAAATTATTTTTTCAACTGAAAATATAACTATTCCATGTTTGGTTGAACATTTACCTTCTTCATTTGAAAATTCAACTATTTGGTTGAAAATTTATGTACTTTATTAAAAATGATTCATTTTTGGTAGAAAATTAATTTTTTTGTTCAAAATTAGTTTTTTTTTTAATTGAAAATTTCTGCATATTGTTGAAACTTTTGTGTGTCTTCTGTGGTAGAATATTAATCTTCTTGGTGACTCATTCGCATTTTTGGTTGACAACTCAACGATTAGGTTGAAAAATCCATTAAAAATTTTAATATTTGGTTGAAAATTCATGTATTTTGATAAAGATTATCCTTTTTTGGTAGAAAATTATGATTTTTTTTTTATTGAAAATTAATTTTTCTCTGGTTGGAAACTAGCGTTTTCATTGAAAATCAACTTTTTGAACTAAAACTTTAACATAATTTTTGTTTGAAATTATTTTTATAGACATTCAATCTTTTTGGTAGAAAATTTATTTGTTTGGTTGAAAATTCAATTATTTCGCTGCAAATGTATTTTATTTGTTTGAAAATTCATGTATTTTCTTGAAAATTATTCTTTTTTGATAGAAAATTAGTTTTTTATCATTTGAAAATTAATTTTTTTTTAAACTAAGAACTTAACTATTGCATTTTTCGTCGAACATTTTTTTTATAGACATTTAATATTTTTGGTTGAAAATTCATCTGGTTTTTCAAGACTTGAACTATTTCCACCTCCTTTTTGGCTGAAATTTTTTTTTTCGGCAACAAACTATCAGAGTCTATAATTGAACGATAAATGAAGCGATTTGTTAAGAGAAAAGTTTTAAATTATGGTTACTTTTGTTACTACCATGTCTCAAATATGGGTCTGTCATGATATCGGAATGATCATATTTAACTCACCGTTTAGGTGCTTTTAAACATCCGTACGACCAGAAACACTGTAAATAATTAAAATTGAATGGTTTTTAATAAATCAAAATATATTTAGATATTTTTGTATGCCGATATAAGCATATGTATCCACAAAAAGAAGAGTTTCACGCACATCAGCTATCAGTTGAGACGGGAGGACGCCCTTGGCTATCGATGGCAATCGAGATATGTATGTCACAAAAATAAAAAACAGATATGTACTGGTCACAAAAATAATGTGCATTAAACGCCTACCCCTTTACAACGTCTCGTGGGGGCGGGAAGGCACCCCTTTGACTGGTCACAAAAATAATGTTGGTCAAATCCCTACCCCTTTCCCACGTCCCGTCTCCTCCTGTCTCAAGTGACAGCTGATGTGCGTAAAACTACTTTTTTTGTCGACATAATAGCTTATGTCGGCATACAAAAATATTTAAATACATTTTGATTAATTAAAAAACAATTCGATTTTAATTATTTACAGTGTTTCTGGTCTATGGATGTTTAAAAGCACCTAAACGGTGAGTTAAATATGATCATTCCGATATCGTGACAGACCCATATTTGAGACATGGCAGTAAAAAAAGTAACAATAATTTTACACGTTTTCCTGATCAAATCGCTTCATTTATCGTTCAATCACACATGCCAATAGTTTGTTGCCAAACAAAAAATTTTTTCAGCCAAAACAGAGGTGACGCTAATAATTAATTAATCAGTTTCCAACTTAAAAAGCAGTAAAGAATTATTCCGAGTCAAACATTTAAATAATGTTTGTTTTATATTTTCCGAAAAATTCTCATTTTTATTAAAATTTTAAACTAATTTCAGGAAAAATTAAAACCCAATTATGAAAATCGAATGCTGTAACGTGGTGGCTAGTCACCCGTTATGGATCCTTCCCCAGCTGTTGAGGTTTATTATTCAAGACTAAACATTTGACCGCGATTATTCCCATGGCTGGCACGAGCTCCATTTAGAGATAAGAATTTAGAGATAAGATCTTATTATAACTTAAGGTGTGATGAATGAGAGTGAATTTAAATTGTTATGGAGAACAAATAGTAAACAGATAGCTGTTAGGTTAGAAACGTTCAACTAAAACTTATGTAAAGGGTTATTACCTAGTAGGTTATATTGGATACCTGGAATTATAAGGTAAGGAGGAATCTGACGTCCTGCAGCGATCCCTGGAATCGCCGAATCCATCGTTCATGAAGAAAATCCGACCGGGAAAAACACTGCCATAACTCCAATCACCGACACCACGCACTATGCCACCCGCACCTACTATACACGGAAAAAATTTATCCGTAAAAAAGTCACGAACTAGTAGTTAGGTCTCGGATATGAGAAAAATTCATCGGATATTTATGTATTTTCGTAAATAACCTACGAACTTTGAGAAAGATTGACGAACTCGATGTGAAAATTCTAAAACGATTCATCACTTTTTTTACGTGAATAATTACAAAAATATTACGAGTGATTGGGAAAAGATTCTCAGAGCACTCACGAGCTTGCCCGACAAATCTGGGAACTCGAAACTAAGTCTCCCTGTACGTGGCCCACGCACACACGCGCGGTGCGTGTGTGCGCTCGTATGTGTGCCTCGAGCTCGTCGGATGAGTGGCTAGAAGTTTTATAATACCTATTTTGTTTGGCCTCGATGGCTGCGCGTGTTTACGCACTCCTGGTTTATGTTTAGAAACTGGTGAGTCAGCAGTGTTTGAGGTTCGAATCTTCTGAGTTGCGAATTTATAAATTAATATAAAATTAAATCGCACAAATAAAATTTTTCCTCTTTTTATTTCAGTCTGCAATTTTCAGGAACTGTTCGTAGGAAATTCGAACTGTTCGTAAGAAACTTCGAAATTTATCCATATATCTCTCATAGAAATAAGGATTTAATGTTTCATTTTTTTATCTCGTATCCGAGACCTAGCTACAAGTTCGTGACTTCTTCACGGATAAATTTTTTCCGTGTAGGTTTCAAAAATGCTGACCTCTCTAAAAAAGTTTGAATAAGTCAGTGAAAAAAAAATCGATAAAGAACATTACAAACTTCACTCTAAAGATAATTTTATTGTGAACAAATTCTCTATTCATGACACCGTCATATATTAATTATAAATAAAGTTGCAGTTGGGCGAAGGTACAAAAACACTGTCAACAGCGTCAATTTCACGACAGTGAACTTTGACTTGTTATATTATGTTGAAAAATCAATAGAAATGAGGCGAAAAAAATTAGGCGAATTACTTTGCATTTTCTGTAAATGCATGCGTCATAAAAATTGAAAAATTTAAAATTTAAATTATTGTAGCTTAGAGAGTTCATTATAGAGGAGGACCTTATCTTAGCTCCAAGTTGTGTCAGAAAGCTCAGCTAAAGCTTGAAATAAGTAAAAAAATTCAAATAATACAACGATATAAGAAATGAAGTTTCAAAATTATTGAATAATTGGCTATTAGCAATTATTTTTTCTATGTTTTTTTATGTCGCTTGGGGGCGGCCAGTGTAACTGATCCAGGCAATATAATTGTCCGCTCCAGGGTTCCCATTCAGTCTCTTCCACTCAGTCCCAAATCAGTAACTCTTCCAGAAGCCTGAAAATAAATACGCGTGCAACAAGTTATAACTGCCCAAAGGCGTAGAAAATATTTATTTTAATTATCAAGAAAATGGCAGTTGATGAAACTATTTTTTTATTACACTTTGTTATTAATATAAATATTTACATGCATAATTTTTTCCAAACATTACAAATACACTATACCAGCGGAAATTGTATACATACCCATTTTTTGAGCTGTTGCGAATGTGACTTAATTTTTATCATATTAATATGAAAATTTGTTCCTCATGATAACGCGAAAGGTAATAAAATTCTTCGTCTGTTAAGCCCAACTTGGAGCTAAAATCTCAATTTCATAAAAAAAATATCGCAAAAAAACTTAAAATTTCGATGTTTTCAAAAAAGTGATCTAACTCTGAAAGTAATAAACATTTTTGAAAGTTTTTGGATTTATTTTGAAGTTCCATAATTCTAACGTAGGGTCAAGGTTGGTGCAAACAACTCGGAAAATTTCAAATAACTACCGTTCTCGGCACAAACTTTAAAAAATTCAAAACAATAACATTTTTATAAATGTTACTAGAACTTATTAAAATGTGAAAAATAATGATTTTTTGTTAAATTTCGTAAGTATTGACACATACTTGAAGTTTTGCGACTTCTTTGCATTAACTTCGATTCTATAGCTGAATATATGGAAAAAATTGTATCAAGCTGGTTCTATTCTATTATTCTATTTTTTTCAAAACTACGTCTTATTCTGAATAATTGAAAAAAAGTAAATCTTAATACCATTACAATTACCAAAGTTATGAAAATTCAAAGGAAGAAGGACAAAAATGTTCAATTTTGAATATCTCCTTGGATTTTTGAATTTTTAAACAATTATTTTATGGTGTTGCCAAACATTTCAGAGAACGGATACTAAAATTTTCTTCAAAATTACTAACATTAGATGCAATTTTTCAGATGAGTCGGTTTCTCCAATTATATTTTTCATCTTCCTCTAGAAGTTTCTTACTTTTCTGGAGTGGAAATATCAGCGTGAGAAGTTAAATTCATGTCTTCAAGAGAATATCAGTTTCCTACTCCTTTGGCTTTTTTTTGTTTTTTAGTTTTCCCAAGTTACAGACATCAAGGAGCTGTTGGAAAGTGCCGAATAGTGACCCTCGACTGACATTGATACTGATGACTCCTTTTATTCGCGCAGAAAAAAAATCCTAGAAAAAATAATTGCTAATAACAAATTATTTAATAATTTTGAAACTTTATTTCATATGTCATTGTATTATTTGAATTTTTTTACTCATTTCAAGCTTTAGCTGAGCTTTGTGACACAATTTGGAGCTGAGATGAGGTCCTCCTCTATAATTAACTCTGTGAGCTACAAATATATACATTTTTTAATTTTTATGACGTATACATTTACAGAAAATGCAAAAGAATTCGCCTGATTTTTTTCGCCTCATTTCTATTGATTTTTCAACAAAATATAACAAGTCAAAGTTCACTGTCGTGAAATTGACGCTGTTGACAGTGTTTTTGTACCTTCGCCCAACTGCAACTTTATTTATAATTAATATATGACGGTGTCATGAACAGAGAATTTGTTCACAATAAAATTATCTCGACAGTGAAGTTTGTTACGTTCTTTAGCGATTTTTTTTCACTGACTTATTCAAACTTTTGTAGAGAGGTCAACATTTTTATAACCTATAGTAGGGTGACCAGACGTCCTTCTTTGGAAGGACATGTCCTTCTTTTTCGATGGTCGATTGACGTTTGACAAATGACGAAATCACTTGGAGTTGCCTCATTGCTCACGACGTTTGCGGAACGGCGAATGATGTTGAATACTTTGACAGAAAAAACAGCACAAAGTTTACATCCTTGATTTGAATTATTGATATTATTAAATTTGAACTACAGCTGAAAGATTTGCTGCAACAGAAGTTAACCTCAGCGAATAAACTTTTTAAAAAACAGGGATAATTTCTTGTTTTTAAACTGTCTCGGAATCATTTTTTCGAGAAAAAGCGTCGTCTGCTATGTAGTTGTAGTTGACAGCAGTGCGAAGAACATGAAAGTATGAATGAAATCGGTCTGGAAATCAGGACACCAGATTTTAGAAAACATTGCACTTATTACATTTTCATTTTGAATGAAAATATATTTTCCGTGACTGAGAACAAAGCACTTGATATAAGTCGAAAAGTCGCCATATTCACTATGATCTTAACCGTAGTGTTCACAAGTTGTGAGGTAGGAATTTCCGTCCTGACAGCAGATAAGTTTACATGCAACCAAATTTAACTCTATTTTTTTCCGCATTGAAAAGTCTTCCGATTTCAAGACTTGTAATTTCTTCACCGCGAAAAAAAACATTGAGTCGTATTCGGAAGTTTTGAAAATAGCGCAATATTTCTTTGCCATTCCTGGACATAACGCCAATTGCGAACGTCTTTTTTTTTCTTACAAATACATAGTGGAGTGATGAACGTAATCGAATGTCACTTGAGACAGTTACAAATATTATAAATAATCAGTTTATCTTTAAAAACCTACCACGTCTCGAATTTTACCAATATTAAGAAAAAGCAAATATCAATTTGTTAAAAAAATAGAAAGTTCTGGGAAGTATATACAGGGTGTCCCAGACTCAAGTGTCCGGACTTATATAGCCCAACAAAAATAAAAAAAATAAGTTTAAAATTCCTTTTCCAAAGATCAGTTGAAGTTTATGAGTTATAAAATATTTAGGTTAGTGCAATCAGGAGCGCCATATAAACAGTCGTTTGTGCGTGAGCGGAATTCTGACGCAGTGTTATCGAAGCGAGCGCAGAAGTGGGGTTAGCGACGGGAGAATACTACGTTGGAATCCCGCTCACGTATACATGACTGTTTATACGGCGCTCCTGATAGGATAACTTAAATATTTTATAACTCAAAAACTGAAACATCAACTGATTTTTTGAAAAGGAATTTTCTATTTATTTTTTTTTATTTTTAGACGGCTATATAAGTCCGGACACTTGAGTCTGGGACACCCTGTATAATAATCTACATATTATATTACTATTTAAATGTTTAAATATATAATTTAGTTTTTTTAAATATATAATTTAAATGTTTAAATAAAAATGTTCATCTCGAAATAGTTATTTGTATTATAATTACTTATAATATTATATTATATAAATATTTATTGCTACTTGTATAATTTACTCATGTATTAGAGTAATAACCTTTTTAACTTTTCAAATAGCGCGCCAAATTGGGCTAGAGGTGGGGGGAACTTAATGGTGGGAGGTAGTGAGGAGTCCTTCTTTTCCTATCAAGTCATCTGATGACCCTACCCGCACCACCTCACTTGGCCAAGCTGACCACACTCATCCACGGTCGTGTCACACTACATACGATTATGGGGCCCATCCGGATATATATAGACTTCCAAAATAATCCCAACTAGAAGGATTATTGGTAAAATACCAGGCCATGCCGGGCCTGATACCTGTCACAACACACGGAAGCATCCATCTTGTGCCGGCCGGCATTCCACATATCGGAACGGTCCGAATTCCATCGAATTGAGTCCCGGAAATCGAGCTTGTGGGGGCAGCACCGACTGGACGGAGAATTGGGCGCGAGCGGGAAGGAACTGGCGAGTGGAGAGGACGCAGGAGCTCAGATTCATGACGGCCATCGACTAGTTGTGAGTAAAGGAAGGATAACGGATTATTGCAAACCTACTTGGACGAGTCCATTTTAACTTGCCGGACTGGCGATATATTTTGCTTGAGAGAACTCGGTGATTCCAGAGATCAAGTTAGGCGTCATTTCTCCGTTTCCTTTTGTTTTTCGGGTTTATTTGAGTATTCGGGTTGAGTTTGCTTGTTTAGTTAAATTTTATTTTAAGGTTAATTTAAACTAATGTACTGAGAGTCATGAATCAAACTATCACACAGACAGACACCATGTTTGGTGCTGTGGACCAGTTCATTTAGAAAAATTTCTTTGTTATGTTAGAATTAAGCATTTTAGTACCACTATTTATAATAAGCGATCTTTTAGTATGCCTTAACTGGTTTTCCAGTACTTTGCTTAAATCTGAGTAGATAAAAGGAGCAATCATGGTTCTAGTCTAGACCCCTTTGTATATTCATTTTTTTTGTGTCAATTTATATTCAATGTTATTAAACTTTCCATAGTTTTACTATTTTTTACAAAATTGAAAATTTGAAGTACTTTTCTCGCCCCCATGAATCCCTCTCCCTGAGCTAGGGACTTTCTACAAGAGTTTTACTAGAATAAATTTTGCGAAAATTTTGGAGTGACGCCGAAGAGGTTTTTGGCGCCTGGCAACTCAGCTAAATATAAAATTGAATAACTTTTTCTGTTCCTATGTTTTCGCTGCCATTTTGTAGCGATGCTCCCAGCTTATGTCCCATAAGATTGGAAAAGTCGTCACAATGCAGATACTCATTTCACAGCATCACGAAAACTGACAAAAATTACGTAATTGGAATAGAGGTATTTTGAAAATAAATAAACTTTTATCATATAAATTATAACCAATATTCAATTACATAACCCTAAAGTAAATAATCAATTTATGTTAGTTAATATTAAAAAATTGAAAATCAATCTTTATGTAATTTAATATTGTGCAAAAAATTAATCAGCTAATGAATAATTAATGAGTTCAGAACATGAGAAGCTTAAAATCATTGTTTTCATGGAAACATTCAAATAATGTCGATTATATATTTTCCTGTCAGTCATCAATAACCTTTTAAACTCATTCCAGAAAAAATGAAAGCATGTGTACATATAATTTTGAAAGTTGAATTCAGATATTTATATCACATCATGAGAAACATTTTAAAACTTATGTGACTGGAATAAGGGTATTTTAAATATAAATAAACTTTTATTATACCAATTATATCCAATATTCAATTACATAACCTTAAATTAAATAATAAATCTATCTTTCTCAATCAAAAAATATTCTAATTCAATATTTACAACATTTATTATTGTGAAAAAAATTATTCAGTCAATAATCAATCAGTCAGTTTCCAAAATAAAAAGGCTTAATCAATTATTTTCATTGAAAAATTCAAATAATTTTCACTCTATATTTTTCTTAAACTTGAAATTTCATTTCTTAACATTTCAATTATTAATAACCTTTTATAATAATATTCTGAAAAAATGAAACACATGAACATTGTACATATAATTTTGAAAATTGAATTCAGATACTCATTTGACATCACAAATATTATAAAAAATTACATAATGGTAATAGAGATAAGTTGAAAAAAAGAAACTTTAATTATACTAATTATATCCAATATTCAATCACATCACCTTGAAGTAAATAATTAATTTATCTTGCTTGATAGTGAAAAATTGAAATTAAATATTTATGTTATTTAATTTTGTGAAAAAATTAATCAGCCAATAATTAATTAATCTTTTCATAACACAAAAAGCATCGAAGAATTATTTTCGTTGAATCATTCAAATAACTTTACTTTATATTTTTCTGAAAATTTGAACTATTAATAAACTTTTAAAATATTCAAGAGAAAATTAAAATATATGTGCACATAATTTTGGAATCAAAATTCAGATACTCATTTCACAACATCGCAAAAATTAAAAAAAAAAAATATAATTGGAATAGAGGTATTTTAAACATTAACAAACTTTTATTATACAAATTAGAGTCAATATTCAATTACATAACCTTGAAGTAAATAATCAGTTTATGTTACCTAATCAAAAGCAATTAAAATTCAATCATCATGTAGTTTAAAATTGTGGAAAATTTCTGAAAATTTAATGTATTAGTAACCTTCAATACTAATTTCAGAAAAAATAAAAACATATTCACATATAATTTTGAAAATTGAATGCAGACACTCGCTTCACAACATTAGAATCATTTTAAAAATAATGTAATTGAAATAGTGTTATTTCAAATATGAATAAACTTTTATTATGCAAATTAGACCCAGTATTCAATTAAATAACCTGAAAGTTATGGTCACTTCATGTTTCTGAATTTGAAATTTTGAAAATATGAAAAAAAATTATTTTCTGGAAATCCCACGTTTTTTATTCTTTCAAATATGTTTGAAAAGTTTTTAACTAATAGAAGAAAGGCATCTTATCAGCATAATGCGGGTTAAACCATTTTTTAGGCCGGGAGAATTTTTCTTTTTCCTAAAAATGTAATTTTTGAATTTTTCTCGGAAACGATGAAAGATATCACAAAAGAACAAGAAACATTTTTCAAGGAACTTTTTAAGATGTGCAAACTTTTATCTTGAAATTTTTTTTGTATCTGTCATTGTTTCACAGAAAAAATAGAAAATCCGATTGTAAGAAAAAAGAATTCTCCTGGCTACGAAAGGTATTTATCCAGCATCAAACTTACAAGATATCTTCATTATTAAAGTAAAAGTTCCAAACAAAAAATTGGCAACAAATTTAAAGGTTGGTTTTTCGAGAAGAGTTTTTTTAAAAACAAATCACAAAATTCAAATACGCATAACCTCTTAGAATTTTTTTTTTGCAAATCGGAAAAATACGTATCGCCTCATTTTCTCTAAGAAACAACATATTTCGTCCTTGAGAGATTTTGCGTTTTCAAGGTAGAACCCTATCTGATTTGAAATGGATTCGGTCCATTAATATTTAAAAATATGTATTAAGTAGTATTTAATTAAAATTATTTGAATGTTTATGTTTTTTGCATGTGGCATTGTAGACAGAGAATGAAGCCGATCCAGCTCTAGAGGACCTAAACAAGGTTTTACCAGCAAAGAAATGAACTTTGCAGACCGTGACTGTGATTTTGAGGACCATTGTTCAATTTCGAGAAATCTTCGTCGTCATTAACAATTACTGGTACGAAGCGACGTCGTTCCTCGATGCTATTGACTTAACGTTTAAGTCATTTTTCGCTCTTGACTCTCAAGTATTCAGCCGATTCGTCGAACGTCTGGTACTTCATTGAACTCGCAATATACGAAATCACACTTCCTGCCACAGGTGTTGCCTTAGTAGTAAAAACAATTGCAAAACAAATTAAAGAAGTGTTAAGAAGACGAAGCAGTTAATGTTTCAGTGGATTGTATAGTTCGCTTAGTACTTTTCAAGATACATAATACGTCAAAATGTTCCGTTGTTTTTCTTATGATATAAGGTTCAATGAAAATAGAAGTCTAATTTATCATGTTGAATTATCGCATAAATTATCAAACAATTTCGTATGTATGGAGGATGATTGCTGTAATAAATACGTTATTTTTGAATCGTATAAAAAACATCGCATTAATAAGCATAAGTCCGAATTACCTTCAGAAAATGAGCAGGGTATGATTTCAACTGAAGGAAATATTGAAATTCATAAATCAGAACCTCTACATTGTTTGGATACCGAGCCCCTATTATTTGTACATACAGAAGGTTCTGAAATCTCGTCTGAGGCATTATTAGGTGAAGATTCGCATAGTTCGTCGGATGATTGTGGGGAAATATTTGAAGATGAGTTTCTGATTTTTTAAGCTTTAAATGCATCGAGTGTAAAGGCTTCGAATCCGTTTGAAAAGAACATATGCTTATTCGTTGCAAAATTGTATAGTTATCCCGATATAGCAAGGAAAAGAGTCAATGAGATAATAAAAGAAGTTTCAAAATTATTCGAAGAGAATACGCACAATTATTTATTACCTCTTGGACGCGTTTTGAAACTTTTTTTTTGAATTGCCGGGAGTTCAACAAAATTTAGAAATAATAACGAATATTGTGCAGGGTTCTCTTTGGAAAGAGAAAATTAAAAACTCTCTTGACACAATCCGAATGCCTGTCGAAGCCTACTCGGACGACTATGAAAACAACAATCCACTGGGTAGTCACAATGGAGTTAGCAAGTGTGGAGGGTTTTACTTAAATATCGCAATTTTATTGCCAGACTTCGTTCCCAAGTTGAGAATATCTTTCTCTTTATGCTATTTAATAGCAAGCATCGGCTTCAGTTTTCTAATAAAATTGTTTTCATGAAAGCTATTGAAGAATTGCAATATTTACAAAAAGAGGAGATAACGGTCACAGTAAAAAATCAAAGAAAGCAGATTTATTTTGATCTAATATTACTTCTGGGTGATAATTTAGAATTGCATTCCATGCTCGGTTTAGTTGAAAGCTTTTCAGCAAATTTCTTTTGCCAATTTTGTCTTACAGAAAAAAAATCTACAAAGCATTTTTAATGATCGTGACTGCGTTTTGCGTGATGCTGCAAATTAATCTGCTCTCCTATAAAAAAAAGAACGTCTTGCTGTCCGGTATCAAAGAACTTAGTGTGTTTTAATCAAGCTGATGATTTTCATGTGGTAAAAAATTTAACTGTCGATATACAGCACGACATTGCAGAAGGTATTTCACGCTACGATCTACCTATCATGCTGTTTCACTTTATTTTTACTGCGAACAACTTTACACTCGATGATTTAAACTTGAGACATGCAGGTTACCGAAATGTAGTTGACGATAATGTCAATAAGCCTCCGCCTGTTTCAGAAAAACATATCAGAAATGGTTGTATTATTCTGTTATCAGCTGAGATGCTGAACTTATTCCGAAGCTTATTCCTTGTTGTTGGCCCATTCGTTCCTGAAGAAGATATTCACTGGCAGTTACTTATAAAATTGAAAACAATTGTTGAAATAGTTCATAGTAAGGCAATACACAAAAATACTTACATGCTGTTGGATACAGTGACCACAGGATACCCAACTTCACTTTCCAAACAATATCCAAATAACATGAAGCCCAAGCAAGATTTCCTCATCCATTATCCGAAGATAATGAAAGCAGTTGGACCTCTTCCTCAAATTAGCTCCATGCGAAACGAAAGCAAACATAGGGAAGGGAAAGTGACTTCACATGTGGCTATTTGCAGAAAAAATGTTTGTCACACTATTGCTTTGAAACACCAATTGGAACTCAAGTACAGATTCTTAGCTCTAGACGAGATTTTTAAACCCCTTTACAACTGGTCGCATCAAGGATTTAAATATCCAAGATATAGATGACGTGAAAAATTTTATTCACTTGCTACCTTATTCTACTGGAGATAAAATTGTTTCAACAAAGTGGATATTGCGATTAGGCCACAAAATAAAAATTAACAGTATTTTGACATTGTTCCCCGTAAACGGTCCACAGTTCCACCTCGCTGAGGCAATTCTTGTTTCCCACAACAATTTTGAAATCATAACAAAGTTGTTGCACGATCGCTTCTTAACCGAACATTTGCAGGCTTACAAAATTTTTAGCGATAATAACTATTCCTACGCCGTTCTCAATCTTCGCGATATTACGTGTTATATACATACCTATTTCTGTTCGAAATAAATTATCAGATGGTTATTATTACATTGATGAAAATATTGAAATAAAATATGAGAATGTGCCTTAGAATAAAATGTGTTTCTTTTAATTCCAAAATAATTTAAATAAAGCCATCTTAACATTTCAAATCTTAATGAATCAATAACAAGTTGTTTCAGAAGTTAATCGAATCACCATGACTATAATACTTCTTTAAGCACTAAGTACTGAAAGGTCGATAATTACGAATATCTGAGTTATTTTTTTTTTCAAATACAATAATTGTTCTAGCAACGTCATTATTTATTTTAAAAAATTATTATTTTGATATAGAATCTAAAATACTTCTCATACATTTTTGCTAAAAAAATTGCTGTTTCTCAACAGAAATTCCATTCGAAATAACCATTTTTTAATAACAATTTATAACAAGTATTTTCGAATCTATAATTCCTTTCTCTTTTAAGAGTGTTAACTCAAATAACTTTTGCCCAAACTTCAAATTTTTCTAGAAATAATTTTTTGGTATAATTTTGCAAATACGTCAGTTTTATTAAAATAAATTGTTTATAACTGTGCAACTTAAAAAGGAAAAATAAATTTCTAACATAGACATATCAGCCAATATTAAATCATATATCCTTAGTGTAAATAATCAATTTATGTGACTTAATTGAAAATAATTCAAATTCAATCTTTAGGTAATTCAATTTGTTGAAAAAAATTAAGCAGTCAATAGTTAGTAATAGTTAATTCATCAGTTCATAACATACAAATCAATCAACAATATTATTTGCACCTAAAACTTATTTACATATAATGTTGAAGATTGAATTTAGATAATTATCTCACAAAGATCGTAAACATTTTGAAAATAATGAAATTGGAATAGAGGTATTTTAAATATAAATAAACTTTTAATGTACAAATCATATTCAATGAGATAACGATTCCTCCTATACCACAATCTTACACAAGATGTAGGTTACCATTTTTCATATGAATTCAAAATATATTTTTTCATTCGAAATTGCCTGTCAATACATTTAACACTAATTCCAGAAAAAGTTAAAATGTATGTACATATTAATTAATTATTTCACAACATAAAAAACAATAAACAGTTATTTTCATTAAAACCTTCGAATAAGTTTTACTTTATATTTTTCTAAAAATTTGAAATAATAATATCCTTTTAAACTATTTTCATAGAAAAGTAAAATATATGTACATGTAATATTGAAAGCAGACTTCAGATATTTATTTCACAATATCACAGAATTAGACAAAAATTATACAATTGGAAAAAAGGTATTTTAAACTTGAATAACCTTTTATTATCAAAATTATAGCTAATATTCAATAACACAGCTTTGAAGTAAATGATCAAATTATGTACATATTTAATTTAAGCAAATTAAAATTTAATCTTCATGTAAATTAATATTGTGAAAAAAATTAATCAGCTCATAATTAATTAATCTGTTCACAACATAAAAAGCATTAAACTCTAATTTTCATCCAGGCATTCAAGTAAATTTTACTTTACATTTTTTTCAAATTTTCACTTTCATTTCTGAAAATTTAATTTATTAGTAACTTTTCACATGTAATTTTGGCACATTCCCAGAGTCTAATTAACAGCACTTGTTATTGCTGTCTAATTTTGTGATATTTCATTTAATTAGGAATGAGTTTTTCGTTTGTTTACCACTCTTACTCCTATACATGTGTATATTAGTGTATACAAAGTAACTAAAATTTGATAATATAAAGGCTAAAGTGATTATTTCGATTTTTAGAGATTGTGATCTCTTTCATTTAATTAAAATGTGGTTTGCTTCGTCAAAAATCGGAAGGATGAGCTAGTGTACTTGTCAGTATCAATTTTACTGTTTGTTTTTTTTTCGTATCAATTATCTTTCCGGTTAACTGGTAGACAATATCATGTTTTAATTTTTAAGAATCGAAAATTGCTACTAAACTTATTTATATTTAGTGTCAAATTTAATTATCTAAATGATTATTATAAATTTATATGAGATTTAGAAAACGTTTTTTTTAATATCGATTTCATATGAGTAGTATTAATTATAATATACATTGGTGTTTTGAAGCTAATACCAGGATTCTATTTCTCTAAAGTAGTAATCCCTTACTGAACCAGACATATGTCTTTTATTAATGCAAAGAATCGAACTCCTTAAATGTATTATTTTAACGAGATAAATTTTTCAAACATTCAAGTTAATTAATTTCCTTAAACTCAAAAGGTCCAGCTTGATACATCTGTTTGATACAATGAGCTCGATTCCCCTGAGTGAAATGAGTGCGCCTTTGAATCAATCGATTTGTCGGAAGAAATCTTTTTATTTGAATTTTTTTTTTAAGAACGTTTTAAATTTTAGCAGTTTTATATATGCATAAATTTTGAATTTTTGGAGAATTTAATAATCTAAATAGATTGGTTGAAAATCACTTATTCAATTTTTCTTTAATTATTCTCAGATCAAAAAGACAACTGTCTAGTCCAAAAGATCTCAATTTAGGTCAAATATTCGTATACATATATGTGTGCATAGAGGTATAGAGATAGAGAGAGTTGATACATTTTTTACCAATGAAGCATTTCCTTGGAAAAACGTTGGTGTTGTTCCGTCTGTATAAAAGAAATATGTATTAATAGGTTGGTAAGAATGGTGATGGTACTATTTTTCTAGCCTTTTCGCACTCTGCTTGCATCGGAGGTGTATTTCGAGATTTGTAATTCATTACCGTTTTTAGGTTTCCTAATTTAGCTATTTTTCGGTTGATTGTTGCAATGGAGTTAATATGGCTTGTGGTGATTCGCCACCCTTTTGTTTTATTACTAACTTGGGGGTTCAAGGAATTTTTACAAAGTTTGAGGGAGATTCTACTTGATCTGGGGTATTTGAATATTCCTCACTTGTTTCCTCGTTTCCATCCTCTGGAGTTTCGAGTTCATTTAGTTCATTTTCAGCCCGATTTATAAATGAGTTCATTCTTTGATCGAATTCCTCTTCACTATCTAGTTCAAGTTCCTCGATGGCTTTTATTTTACATTTTTTTTATCCCGTTCCTTTATAATCAGTTCTCTGATCCTGCGCGACTTTTGACTCTTTATCAATAAAAGGGATAGGTTTTAATGGGTTCGAATGAGTACACTGAGAAAAATGGATTATACGAACTGGATAATAGAATTAAAGAATAATACACCGTATAGAAAAGTATATTATCGCGTATAATCTATAATATTTTTCTAATATATGAAGATGTTACCAAATATGATTTCTAGATGTTAAATTCTTATAATCTGCAGGCATTAAATTGTAACATCTCAGATTTTAAAATATCCAGGCATCTGTGTAGTCTCAGATGGTACGTCGCATCGTGGAGCGTGTCATATGCATCCGTTCGCATTGAAACAAGTAATAATTAAGTTATAAAATGATTATTAGTGCTAAATCACACGTGATTTAGAATTTTGAAAATGGGTAAGTTTATATTTATTGTCATTACACATCACTGCCACTTATACAAGTACAGAAACTTAGCTTCCTTTACTTTCGTTTTTGTAGTCTTATGATAGCTACTTTCCTGCTTATTGTGTGTTTGAAAAATTGAAATTTGTTTCCAGTTCTACTTCCGACCTCGTCTATCAACATTTTGTATAGGTTTATAAATACGTTTGCAAAAATGATTAAATATATTTGAGGTTATCTAATGAACCAGGATTCTAATATGGATATAAGATTTTAAAATCTTGGATTATAGATTTTATTTTCTCAGATTATAATGTTTAATAATCCAAGATATTATCCTGTAATATCTATTTCTTAATATCTATGGATTGTAGTTCCAATAATCTGGATCATTGTCCCATAGTTAATAGTCCAAGATTTTATCCGGTAACATATTTTTTATTACCAGGTATAATCCATTTTTCTCAGTGTAACTATATGATTAGGCCAAAATGAAATTTGAACCTTTTCTTGCCGCAGGTATTCTCGTCCTACAATTCCATGGGTATTCAAAGGAAAATCTGACGAGACTACGTGAAATTTTACTTCAGAATCTCCTACGTTCAATTTTATTGTACCGAAGGTAGAGATTAGGTTTTGTGTTATTCCCGTTATTTCCGTAGACTCGGCCTCGTTTACTAGTAACTATTCGTTTAAAGAGTCTAGCTTTATTATATTAATATCGGCTCCCATGGCAACCAAAAATGATCCTTTTTTGTTATAGAAATCAGGGGATGAAAATTTTACGGCTGGGGATTCGAAATTAAACCCTAAACGGATATTTGTTCATATTTCTTCATGATTTTTACTTCTGTATGTCGCTTCTAGTTCTCCATGCTCGTTTGACGCTCTCCTTTCGTCTCGCTCGTCGCGGCGTCTCACAGTGTAGCCAAAAGCACTTTTTGTGGACAAAAGTCTGTCTACAACCGAATTTTCAATGGATTTTGACGTTTTTTTTTAAATGACCGTGAGGCTTTCGGGTATATCGAGTCGGTGCGGGAATTTTGATTTGGCTAAACCAAAATTTTTTATTTAACAACAAAATAAACAAAATTTTTATCCTAACTTTTCAGATGTACCTTTTTT